>CM069858.1:201616019-201906019 GCA_036172795.1 Pelodytes ibericus | reverse complement strand
AAAAGATAAAAATGGTGGGCGTGCTAGAGAGAATGGCAGACACTCTATAATTGCAAATTACAGTACATATTTTAATTGTATTGACACGTATGATAAAAAATGTTAGCACACTGATAAAATGTCGATTTTTTTAAAACAAATTTCACATAGTCTGATATTTTCTTATTTGGATGCAAAAAACACCTCTATATTCGAAATTGCATCTACATCAAAAGTGATCAAATGAAGATGAAAAAACCGACGTGTTTCGCTGCTTAAACAGGTGCTTCCTCAGAAGTGAATAGAGTACAAAAGAGTAGAGGCACCTAATTTTACACACACACACACACACACACACACACACACACACACACGTCTAATAAAGAGAAAATTGCAGCTGTAAAAATTCTCTAATGCAGCTAAATGGGAGACTGTCTCCAACTCAGCTACTTTGGCCTTAAAGGGACACTACCACTTACATAAGATGTAACTAGATTACCTGTGAATTTAAAACAAACACATATATATAAGACATATGCCACTGTTTTTTTCTTCTATGTTTGAATTAATTGCATATAAAAGTAAAAATAAAATTACGTGTTTATCTCCAGAATTCATTTTGAGAATTTTTTACCCATGATGCACGCATCGATGGCTCCTTTTTTTTTATCTGCGTGTTTAAACATAGCCCTTGAGAAACAAAATAAAAGTAATTATTGGTTAAGGATTTTTTTGCAGACTGTATAAAAAAAAAGTAGCAAAATTGCACCTCTTTTAGATCACAGTATTTTTAGTCTCCCTATGTGGAATCACATACTGAGACTAAAAAGTCCCACTTTTGCCCCTTTTTGCTTGTGTCCAAAACCCATTCTGATAAGTTTCATGCATACTGTACAGCAGGGCTCGACAAACCCCAGGCGCCAGGTCGCCATGGCGACTAGAAAATTAGACCTGGCGTCTGGGTGCTGTCAGCCTCTTGGTCTCCTTTGCCGCTGCCATCCGATTTTTTTTTTACATTTTTCCGCAGCGCGAGGGGGTAAAGTCGATGGCACAGACTGCAAGCTCCGCCCCCTTGCGCAACGCGTGTCTGAGTGCCGGGTGTCGTCACGTGACATTTTGCCACTCAGCAGGCTGACCAACGGAGATCAGCTCCAGCACTAATGTCCCCCTCCCCTGCAGTGAGGTAAAGCAGCAGGGAGGGGGGACACGTTAAGAAAAAAAACCCAAGAAAAGACTGTGTGAGGTGGGTGTGTGTTTGTATATATTGTAAAGTAGGTGTGTGTGAGGTGTTTGTATTTGTGTGTATATGTAAAGTAGGTGTGTGTGAGGTGTTTGTATTTGTGTGTATATGTAAAGTAGGTGTGTGTGAGGTGTTTGTATATATGGGTATATGTAAAGTAGGTGTGTGTGAGGTGTTTGTATTTGTGTGTATATGTAAAGTAGGTGTGTGTGAGGTGTTTGTATAAATGGGTATATGTAAAGTAGGTGTGTGTGAGGTGTTTGTAAATATGGGTATATGTAAAGTAGGTGTGTGTGAGGTGTTTGTATATATGGGTATATGTAAAGTAGGTGTGTGCGAGGTGTTTGTAAATATGGGTATATGTAAAGTAGGTGTGTGTGAGGTGTTTGGATATATGGCTATATGTAAAGTAGGTGTGTGTGTGTGAGGTGTTTGGATATATGGCTATATGTAAAGTAGGTGTGTGTGAGGTGTTTGGATATATGTGTATATGTAAAGTAGGTGTGTGAGGGGTTTGGATATATGTGTATATGTAAAGTAGGTGTGTGTGAGGTGTTTGGATATATGTGTATATGTAAAGTAGGTGTGTGTGAGGTGTTTGGATATATGGGTATATGCAAAGTAGGTGTGTTTGTATATATGTGAAGTAGGCGTGTGTGTTTATGAATTGCGTTTATGTTTGCGTGATTGTCTGGCTCCTAAAAAAACATTTCTGGCTCCTAAAATCAAATTAAATTTGTCAAGCCCTGTGCTATACAGGCACAAGAGAAAAAAACCTGAGTGAAGGAATCCGGATTAGACCTTAAACAGCACCACTATATATACACTACCCCCTATATATTTACTTGTCATTGAACTTTCTTTCCTGAGTAAGACTGAGAGCCTTCCTGCCCACTGCTGTGGGATTATTTGCTGCCCCTCGTTAACACCTTTTTCCTATGTGGCATTCCCCTCAAGCAGGGAGGGAGTTAAACAAGTCTTTCTTTTGAGATCTGTTAAAAAGCAGTGATATATCTGTATATTTTTCCTGTGGTAGATTGTGCTTTCCACGAGTCCATCTGGAGATCTGTACTGTAAACAAGCTGTGAGTCAGGCCTTCTAAATATACCAAAGGCACAGCCAGCCTCCAAAAACCAGTCCAGCCACTGCTGCCATCCCATTGGCTGCCGGGGAGATGGTTGCCATGTGCATCTCTTGTTTTTCTTTCTTTCTTCTTTTTTTTTAATTTTTTTAAACATATATTTTTTTTCTTTTTAATTATCCTTTGCTGCCAGTGAGCCGCTGGTGCCAAGGCTTTGGCACATCCCGTTTGGGTAAATAAAGTTTGGTAAGGGGGGTTGAGATCTGATATTTTGCTTGGATTTGGAAGGGAGGAATTGCACTGTTTGCCTTTAACCTGGGCTGCGGGTGCTGTGGGGTAATATAGCACATGTTTGCTGGGACTATGTGGCAGAACACTAAGGAACATGTCTCTTCTAATGTTTGAATAGTGCTGGGGTCTGACAGATCTATTCCTTTACCCCCCAGAAGCACGGCTCTGCTGTTCCCTTGATATCATATTGACAGCTATTCTGAGTGATGGTACACTGAAAGAAAGCGGGGCTGTGTCTATCCATAGATAAAATATTAAATGTGTATTTCATTTAAACGCATTGATACAATGGCCATTTTTTTACATTACAGAACTTTATTGTTTCTGGGTTTCATTTCCCTTGTGTCTTGTAAAAACCTTTTAATTAACCTCCTGTAATGTTAAGGTGCCCTGTAAATAATTCTCATTTCTATAATTATGTAATACAGGGCTTGACAAATTTCATTTAGATTTAGGAGCCAGCTAAAAAAACCGAGAAGCCACACAACGGCACATTCACGCAACTATACACACACACACACACACACACACACACAGTCAGTCACATGCACACACAGACACACAGTCAGCCACATACATGCGCACACACAGACACACAGTCAGCCACATACATGCGCACACACAGACACACAGTCAGCCACATACATGCGCACACACAGACACACAGTCAGCCACATACATGCGCACACACAGTCAGCCACATACATGCATACACAGACACACACATGCACACAGACACACAGTTAGCCACATACATACACACAGTTAGCCACATACATGCACACAGACACACAGTTAGCCACATACATGCACACACAGACACACGGTAAGCCACATACATGCACACACAGACACACGGTAAGCCACATACATGCACACACAGACACACGGTAAGCCACATACATGCACACACAGACACACGGTAAGCCACATACATGCACACACAGACACACGGTAAGCCACATACATGCACACACAGACACACAGTAAGCCACATACATGCACACACAGACACACAGTAAGCCACATACATGCACACACGCACACACACACAAACTCTCAGTTTTTTTAATGGGAGGGGAAAGTACTTCTATCCCGTGGGAGAGGGGATTCTGCTCCAGCCTGGTCTATGCCTGTCACACAGGCACAGACCGTCTTGTGTCCGGCAAGGTGTCACGTGACACCCGCCACTCCAAGACGGGGGGGGGGGGGCGGAGCAGGATGTGTGTGAACAATGTGTGTTGTTGTTGTTGTTGGTTTTTTTTTTTGTTGTTTTTTAATTTTAACTTATCCCAGGGTGAGGGGCACCATGTGGGGATGACACTTCCTGGGCGCCAGGTCTAATTTTCTAGTTGCCCTGGCGCCCTGGGTTTGTCGAGCCCTGATGTAATATTTTGTCTAGGAATTTATTTGTATGTATATATTACCATACCTCCCAACATTTCAAATGGCCAAAGAGGGACACTTTTTTGATTTTGGGGGAGTGGCTGAAGGTGGAGCTATTGATGGAGAATTGAAACATTTAAAGTGAATTGGCCAACTGAAAGCTATTTAAAGGACAACTGCAGAAACAAATTACCCTGTGTTTAATTGAAATATTGTATCAAGTGTAGATTGATGATTTAGAAATAAATTCTTTAATGAAAGAGTACAAATTAAGTGCCTTATTGAGCCTTCTTTACTCCATATAGTTCCCTCAGGGGGGCAGAAATGTTGTTTAGAATCTTGGGTCAGATCTTTACTCACTTTGATTCAGATGAATTAAGATCTGACCAAAGATTCTAAACAAAATGTCTGCCTCCTGGTAGAGCTATATGGAGTATATATGGCTCAATAAGGTACTTTAATTGTATTCTTTCATCAAAGCATTTCTATATAAAATGCCTACACATGATGCCATCTTTCAATCAAACAGAACTATGTCACAAACCCTAGTATGTAAACTTCTTTATTGCAGTTTAAATACACTTTAATGGGAGTATTGAGCTCTGTGAAACACTCACACAAAACCTATTTTCTGAGCTCTTTACAGAGGAAGACAGAGGGCTTTGGGTACGAAATAGGAATCTCACTGAAAATAACTGATTATTTAGTGGGGGGTTTCACTACACAGGGACTGAATAAAACCCACCAATTTTTGTTTTTGAGGTGGCTTAATTTGTGGATATACCCTGGTTTTGGTGTGTAAGAAGCTCACCAAGAACAAAGTATTATTACTGGTTATAAAGACGAGAGCTTTTAGCAGTCGGGAGAGACATTCTATTAGCCCACCCTTTATATGTATGTTCTACATATGATTTTATATATTACTTTGTTTCTAGATGATGGCATTGCTAGGAGTCGGTAATGTGTGAGAAGGAAAATGACATAGAAAACATTGGCCATCTAAAATCTAGATTTAGGTGTGTTATCCAAACATGGGGGTTTCTCTTGTCTTTTGCTAATTACTAAGATTTTGCATGGTTGGATGAACACTTTCTGTGATAATAAATCATTGACCGTAGTCTACATCAGTAAAACAGGGCTTGACAAATTTAATTAAGTTTTAGGAGCCAGCTAAAAAATTTAGGAGCCAGACAACGGCACATCACAAAATCATAAACGCACGGAGACAGTCACATACACCCACCTCACATTCACAGACAGTTACATTCACACATACGCCACATACACAGTCAGTTACATTCACACATACGCCACATACACAGTCAGTTACATTCACACATACGCCACATACACAGTCAGTTACATTCACACACGCCACATACACAGTCAGTTACATTCACACATACACAGTCAGTTACATTCACACATACGCCACATACACAGTCAGTTACATTCACACATACGCCACATACACAGCCAGTTACATTTACACACGCCACATACACAGCCAGTTACATTCACACACGCCACATACACAGCCAGTTACATTCACACACGCCACATACACAGCCAGTTACATTCACACACGCCACATACACAGCCAGTTACATTCACACACGCCACATACACAGCCAGTTACATTCACACACGCCACATACACAGCCAGTTACATTCACACACGCCACATACACAGCCAGTTACATTCACACACGCCACATACACAGCCAGTTACATTCACACACGCCACATACACAGCCAGTTACTTTCACACACGCCACATACACAGCCAGTTACTTTCACACACGCCACATACACAGCCAGTTACTTTCACACACGCCACATACACAGCCAGTTACTTTCACACACGCCACATACACAGCCAGTTACCTTCACACACGCCACATACACAGCCAGTTACCTTCACACACGCCACATACACAGCCAGTTACCTTCACACACGCCACATACACAGCCAGTTACCTTCACACACGCCACATACACAGCCAGTTACCTTCACACACGCCACATACACAGCCAGTTACCTTCACACACGCCACATACACAGCCAGTTACCTTCACACACGCCACATACACAGCCAGTTACCTTCACACACGCCACACGCCACAGCCAGTTACCTTCACACACGCCACACGCCACAGCCAGTTACCACATACACAGCCAGTCACACACGCCACATACACAGCCAGTTACCTTCACACACGCCACATACACAGCCAGTTACCTTCACACACGCCACAGCCAGTTACCTTCACACACGCCACATACACAGCCAGTTACCTTCACACACGCCACATACACAGCCAGTTACCTTCACACACGCCACACGCCACAGCCAGTTACCTTCACACACGCCACACGCCACAGCCAGTTACCTTCACACACGCCACACGCCACAGCCAGTTACCTTCACACACGCCACAGCCAGTTACCTTCACACACGCCACAGCCAGTTACCTTCACACACGCCACAGCCAGTTACCTTCACACACGCCACAGCCAGTTACCTTCACACACGCCACAGCCAGTTACCTTCACACACGCCACAGCCAGTTACCTTCACACACGCCACAGCCAGTTACCTTCACACACGCCACAGCCAGTTACCTTCACACACGCCACAGCCAGTTACCTTCACACACGCCACAGCCAGTTACCTTCACACACGCCACAGCCAGTTACCTTCACACACGCCACAGCCAGTTACCTTCACACACGCCACAGCCAGTTACCTTCACACACGCCACAGCCAGTTACCTTCACACACGCCACAGCCAGTTACCTTCACACACGCCACAGCCAGTTACCTTCACACACGCCACAGCCAGTTACCTTCACACACGCCACAGCCAGTTACCTTCACACACGCCACAGCCAGTTACCTTCACACACGCCACAGCCAGTTACCTTCACACACGCCACAGCCAGTTACCTTCACACACGCCACAGCCAGTTACCTTCACACACGCCACAGCCAGTTACCTTCACACACGCCACAGCCAGTTACCTTCACACACGCCACAGCCAGTTACCTTCACACACGCCACAGCCAGTTACCTTCACACACGCCACAGCCAGTTACCTTCACACACGCCACAGCCAGTTACCTTCACACACGCCACAGCCAGTTACCTTCACACACGCCACAGCCAGTTACCTTCACACATACATACGCCACAGCCAGTTACCTTCACACATACATACGCCACATACACAGCCAGTTACCTTCACACATACATACACCACATACACAGCCAGTTACCTTCACACATACATACACCACATACACAGCCAGTTACTTTCACACATACATACACCACATACACAGCCAGTTACTTTCACACATACATACACCACATACACAGCCAGTTACTTTCACACATTTTTGTTCTTTAAAAAAAAAAAACACAAAAATTGTGTTTCTAACGGTGTCCCCCCTCCCTGCTGCTTACCGCATTGCAGGGGAGGGGGACATTTATGCTGGAGCCCGATCCTCTTTCGGTTTCTGCTAAGTGCCGTGTTGTCACGTGACACTTGGCACTACAACGTGTTGCGCGAGGGGGCGGAGCTTACAGTCTGTGTGATCCGCACAGACTTTCTCCCCTCGCGCTGCATGTAACAGATGGCAGCCGGCAAGGGCTCCCTGTGACAAACAGCACCCGGGCGCCAGGTCTGATTTCCTGGTCGCCATGGCGACCTGGCGCCCAGGGTTTGTCGAGCCCTGCAGTAAAACACAATCTGCTGTTGGTTAGCATAGTGCATGGCTTGACCAATGCTTGGAGAGTTTGGAAGCCAGACAGAAATATTCAGTAGCCATATAGAATTTGGTTGAACAAAAGTACCTGTATTTTAGGAGCCCTAGTTCCTGGTGTTGGTCAGAATCTGGTGATTTGTGAATTTCCCAAGCTCCTAAATATAACGAGGCTGGCTCCTGAATTAGTCTGTGTGGCTACTAAATATAACCAGGCTGGCTCCTGAATTAGTCTGTGTGGCTATTAAATATAACCAGGCTGGCTCCTGAATTAGTCTGTGTGGCTACTAAATATAACCAGGCTGGCTCCTGAATTTGTGTGTGTGTGTGGCTACTAAACAAAACCAGGCTGGCTCCTGAATTGTTCTGTGTGACTACTAAACATAATATGGCTGACTGCTGAATTGTTCTGTGTGACTACTAAACATAACATGGCTGACTCCTGAATTGGTGAGTGGCTACTAAATATAACCAGGCTGGCTCCTGAATTGTTCTGTGTGGCTACTAAATATAACCAGGCTGGCTCCTGAATTGTTCTGTGTGGCTACTAAATATAACCAGGCTGGCTCCTGAATTGGTGAGTGTGGCTACTAAATATAACCAGGCTGGCTCCTGAATTAGTCTGTGTGGCTACTAAATATCCCCAGGCTGGCTCCTGAATTTGTCTATGTGGCTACTAAATATAATCAGGCTGGCTCCTGAATTTGTCTGTGTGGCTACTAAATATAACCAGGCTGGCTACTAAATATAACCAGGCTGGCTCCTGAATTGGTTTGTGTGGCTACTAAACATAACCAGACTGGCTCCTGAATTGGTCGGTGTGGCTACTTAATATAACCAGGCTGGCTCCTGAATTGGTTTGTGTGGCTACTAAACATAACCAGGCAGGCTCCTGAATTGTTCTGTGTGGCTACTAAATAAAACCAGGCTGGCTCCTGAATTGTTCTTTGTGGCCACTAATTATAACATATAACCAGGCTGGCTCCTGAATTGCTCTTTGTGGCCACTAATTATAACATATAACCAGGCTGGCTCCTGAATTGCTCTTTGTGGCCACTAATTATAACATATAACCAGGCTGGCTCCTGAATTGCTTGTGTGACTAATAAATATAACCAGGTTGGCTCCTGAATTGATCTGTGTGGCTACTAAATATAACTAGTCTGTCTCCTGAATTGCTCTGTGGCTCTACAAATATTTATCAAGACCTGTAGTAAGAGTAACTCTGGAGCAGTCACTGTGGAAACCAATGGATTGTTTCTGCTGAAACCGTTGCCCCAGCAATGCTCGTTATACATAACTCAATCACGATGGAAAGTGCTGCTAATTAATTTGCTTGTATAAGAAATAGACGCACCGTATAGAGCATCCTATGAGCAATACTATTCTGTTGGGTTACGTCCTACCAGACAGCTTGTCTTACAGGGAAGTGTGGAAAAGTGTCTGTGGTTCAGACTCTGTGAGAAAAATAACTATTCATTAGCGGTCAGACCTCAGTCTGTGTCCGGCACCCTCACCAATTCCTGTCCTCCTCCGAAGCACTCTTTCCCCTTCCTGCCTGCTTTATCTGTTTGTGCACACACCCCAACTCCTACCAGCTTTCACTCATCCCTTCCTGAAAAATCTCCTCTTCAATACAATCAAATCCCATGCAGCATCAGTACATCAATAAAAACCTATATATATATATATATATATATATAAGTGTTTTACCAGGAAGAATACATTGATTTTTCCAAAACAGTATTACATAGTGTTTCACATTTTAGAACTGATCAAAAAAAAATTAATATATATATATATATATATATATATATATATATATATATATATATTTATTTATTTATGTATTTATTTATACAGGGTAAATAATTAATGATACAAAAATAACAAAATGAGAAAGCAAAAAAAACATGTACATGTAAACAGGTATATATAGGAGTTTGTAATAAATATGTTTTGTGTGTGTGTATATAGGAGTTTGTAATAAACATGTATTTTGTGTGTGTGTGTGTGTGTGTGTGTGTGTGTGTGTATATAGGAGTTTGTAATAAAAATGTATGGTGTATATAAAGGAGTTTGTAATAAACGTGTGTGTATGTATGTATGTATGTATGTATGTATGTAATAACCCTGTATGGCGTGGGTGGGTGTGTGTGTGTGTATAGGAGTTTGTAATAACCTCATACACTATATATAGGAGTTTGTAATAAACATGTATGGTGTGTGCGTGTGTATATGTATGTATGTATGTGTGTGTGTATATAGGGGTTTGTAATAAGCTCGTACAGTATATATAGGGGTTTGTAATAAGCTCGTACAGTATATATAGGGGTTTGTAAACTAATAACAGGGACATTGTGTTGTTAGAATTCGGGAGACTCATTTTCAGGATTTTAGACTAGATGATGATTTGGCATTGTGACTGCTGATGAGCACTAATTGGTCCTTTTATAATTCTGCCCATGTTGAAGCCTCCAATTTCCTTGATCTTTAGAATGGCACATCTTTGGCATTCCTAAATTCCTATACAGTGTTATCTTTTACTAATGCCACTGAAGAGCTATTCCTGGCATCTGCCAACTTTTCAGTAAAATAAGATTTTGTCACATGTCGTCTCCTCCTCCTCCTCCTCCTCCTTATTCTTCTTCATTCATTGCCAGATTATTTCTTGAGCTATTCTCTTTTCATTGAAAACGTGTATTTTATTTAAAGGACTACTGTCCGCAAAAAGTTCTGTTTATTTGAAAGATTGCACAAAGTATAGACATTTTAAATAGAAATGTTTTACTGAAAGAATATAAATACATATTCAACTATTTGCTTCTATAGCTCTATCAGGGGGCAGACATCTTGGGTCAGAACTTTGTTCATCTGATTTAATATTCTATAGAACATGTCTGCCGCCTGATACAACTATAAAGCAACAAGGGTTCTATTGGGTATTTTATTTGGATTCTGCCATTAAATCCTATCTAAAATGCCTACACTTGATGCAATCTTTGTTAACTTTTTGCCGACATACCTCCGAATAGATTCTTGTGTCTCCTGCAAGCTGTGCCTATCATGGTAAACATTGCACATGCTGTAAAATGTGTAAGTACATTTGTACTACAGCTCCCATAATGCTCTGCCAGCCAGTGACCAATCATCATGGCAGTTGTACCATAACCTCAGCTAAGGGGTTTGCTGGATCAGCATGATGGTAGTAGTATTTCAGAGTCACAATTTCAAACTTGCTCTGTATATTTGTATTTAAATGCATAGCTAGCATACACGAAGCATGTACCTTTATTGATCTGTTATGGGTTGTCTTGTTGCTTCCTGGCTAGATGAAGAAAAGAAAGAGCTGGCACTCCAATTACCACAGTAAAAAAAATGCTATTTAATGGCAGTGATTCAAATCATAGGTGTGTACATGTACAGCACCAAACAGTGGGAAGGATGCAGGTTTCTGGTTATATAGTCATGTGGGAGAGGAGGTCTGTATAATCAATCGTTGTCTATTAACCTCTGGAAGGGAGCAGGTTAATGCTTTGCTGCAAGGGGTTAATGGTACCCGGGTGGGACATCCACTCTCCAGATGTTTATCATACAAGTGAAAACGGAGGATGATGGGAGTTTTGAATGACAGCATGCGGACTAGTTTGGCTCTGCTCATGAATACAAGAAACAAAAATGTGCACACTGATCTGAGCACACTGCTCAGCATCTTCAGCCATGTATGGCAGAGAGTCATGGGAGTCCTGGAGAGCCTCATATTGGCGGTGGTGGTAAATGCACTGTATGCTTTGGCATGGAAGGGGTCCCAGTGATGCTCTGCAGGTTTTTTGGGCAAGGACCAGATGAGACTGGAGACACCGGGGTTTGAAATCCTTGTGAATGACGTGGTTTGTATTCTCCTGAGCTGTAACAATAAACAGGAAGGAGGCCAGGCCACAGCCAGCCATTACCTGCCCATAATTACAGGGTACTCAGTATATGAGGAAGGAGGGGGAGACCAGCCAAAAATAAAGTTATCGGAAGTGTCCGGCCTGGCATCTATCAGGCCCATTGCTTGCCACCTCCTCACTAGTATAAGGTGATGGGTATAAACATAGGAGGTGACAGGAATGGACAATGTGACCTCATGTTCTGTATTAGTAGAACCACTACCATACAATCCGTGGCTGCCACATTTCACCCCTATGTGTAACTGGGACTTTATATATAAAGGGGCATTGGAAAATCCCCCCGGGATCATCCACTTTTTTGGTGTGTGTGTGTGTGTGGGGGGGGGATGGTATCTCAAACATAATTATTGCTTGAGAATAGGTCAGTTCTGCCAATGTTGTCAGAATGTTACCCTGTATGTTCTTTTATACAGGAACCCGTTTAAAGCCGGCCCAAAAGCACAGATCGTCCCGAAAGCTGTAAGTACTGAACGGATCACCCACCGCCAGAGCTAGCAGAAACCATGATCACAGACAGGAAACGGGCCAGAGGGGAGTTTAGATGGGAAGCTGGCACAGTGTCAATGAACAGGATGATTTATCACAGGACACTGCTTGTAATTTGCATTTACCAAGATTAGGAACCTGCAGCAGCAGAGAATATGTAATGTGTAATATTGTGATCGTGTGCATCTTCCTCATACGGGGGTTGTTCATAGGCCTGTGTGTGTCAGGATATCCCTGCTGTAACTTGCAAGGAATGTTTGCTCTGCACCCACCTCATTCCCATAAATACCAACTGGCCTTGAGCTCTATGGTTTAGGAAAGCCTGCTAAAGCCAATCTGGAAACAAACAACCCAAAGTGATAACTTAGGCTGATGGGAGTTGTAAATTACAACTAACCGACTAGTTTAGCTCTGCCCATGTATATGTGTTCCAAAATTAACGTTTGAAAAATCTGTGAGACTTTGTTAAAAGGGCTGTATCGCCTAAACAGAAAAGTGTGTTTTAAATGTGTCTGTGGAGTCGCTAGCTTATGACATCACCGGTGGCTTGATATGCAAATTAACTTATTTTCTATGGGAAATGTGTCATTTGCATACCGTGCCACAGGTGATGTTATTAACCTGTAGACTCCACAGACACATTTAAAACACATTCTTCTCCTAATTTAGGCATTTGCTAGCAGTTTTGACACAACGGATAGACAATTTAATTTTTTTTTTTTTTAATTCTCCACATTCACAATAAAAACAAATTTTATACTCACCAAACCCTATAACACCAAATCTTAGAGATATCTAGTTTATTGATTATATATTAAAATGAGATTGTCCCTGCATTAACTGATAGAGACGTGAGTGCCTCCTCTGGCTCATTGCAGCCGCATCCTGTTCATAAGAAGGGGGTACAGTATTTTTAACCTTTGATTCTATTAATAGAGCAATAAAATGCTCTAGGATTGGCCCTCTCTGCCCTGTGAGGTTGCGCAAACTATCTTTAAAGGTTTTTAAAAGAAGTGATCAGCATAAAGCTATTTAGGTACCAGCTGAATATTGTCAGACATTGGTGAGACAAGGCTATTAATATATGGGATTTATTTATTTTTTAATGCAGAGATATTTAACTTTGGCATTTTCTCTCCGCAGGTGGAAAGGGACTTTGAAAGGGAATATGGGAAACTGCAACAGTAAGTCACCCATGCAGATAACATCCATAAGTCACCCATGCAGATAACATCCATAAGTCACACATGCAGATAACATCCATGTATTTTGCCTTCTTCCCCAGTGTGATTTGTCTTGCTCCTTCCCAGTATGGGCTCTCCCATGTACCCAATAACTCCCACAATCCATTATTCTTCATCTGGAAACCAGTATTCCCTTTCCCTGTCACCTGCTTATGACATCACTCGTGGCATGATATGCAAATTGACTGCTTTTCAATGGGAAATGTGTAATTTGCATATCAAGCCACTGGTGATATTTTTATTTTCTACATTCACAGTAAAAATACTATTTAAGTGATACAGTCCCTTTAAGTATTAAGGAGATATATATGATAGCATTGGAAAGTGTTTTTTGTCACCATGTTGTGCCCCTTGCAGGCTGGAGGAGCAGACCAAGAAGCTCCAAAAGGACATGAAAAAGAGTATCGAGGCAGATTTAGGTATGACGGACGGGACAAGTACAGTTCAGATTCTCTGTCGTGCGTCCTTATCCATCGGTGTCTGGCATGCTACTTATTTCACTCTCTTTTCAATGCCTCAGCCATGTCAAAATCAGCAGTCAAGATCTCCTCGGACCTGCTAGGGAATCCCCTGTGTGAACCTGACCCTGGGTTCCTAGAAATGGTCACCGCACTGGACACCGCAATGAAGCGTATGGATGCTTTCAACCAAGAAAAGGTACCGCACATGCAGTTTGTGTTAGGAGCACGCGTGTGTGTGTTTTTCTTGTGATCAGTTTCACATTTGAGCAAACATGTTAAGAAGTTCCAATTGACCTGTGTTTTCGGCCAGCTTGTTCCTCGGACCCACTGTGACATCTGTTTAAAAGCTCTGCTATTTGCATAAATGTTATCAATAAATAAAACCTATGCAGCTTTTAGTCATTGAGATGTAATATCCCACACCATACCAATAGAATAAAGAGAGCATGTATTCAGATAACAGACCTCTGCTGCCACCTGTAGTTCAGCCCATGGAACAACAGGTTAGGTTCATCACAGCTGCTAAAGTACATCTGCATATATCGTGTACAAACTAGGTAGGCCACCTGGGCCACTCCATCTGCTGATGGCTTGTAAATGTTATATAGAGATATGTCTACAGGGTGCTTGTCCCTTTTCTCATGTGTTAGTCGTCACAGTCCAAAATAGCAACAAGTGTTTAAAATCCCATTGTTTTATATATTTAGCATATGTTACAGTGTGCGTATGTCTATTTATCTTAACACAGTATTAATAATAACCACACTGCTTCTCTTCAGGTGAACCAGATTCAGAAGACTGTAATGGATCCGCTGAAACGGTGAGGGAAATGTTTGGGTTCAGAGCTGTATGTGTTGCCTGTGCGTGCGCACGCACACACGAAAATATATGTATATATGTGTCTGTGTATACGCCTATGTGCAGATAAAAACATGGATTTATGGAGGATCAATTTAGTATACTGCCATTATGAACAGACTAGTTGGACTAATCAGGTTTTCTGCTCCCTCAATTTATGTGTCCATGTTTATGTTACAGTACGTGTGTGTGTGTGTGTGTGTGTGTGTAATCTCTCTCTCTTTTCTCTCGCACTATTTGCTCTCTTTTCTCTTGTTCTCTTTGCTCTCTTTTCTCTTGTTCTCTTCTTTCTTGCACTCTTTGCTCTCTCACTCTTTTTTCTCCTTTTTGCACTCTTTTCTTGCTTTCTTTTATCTCTCCTTTCTCTCTCTTATATACAAATATTGGATTTTTTTAGTGTGTGGCTTGTGGTACTGTAATATTTATACTTCCCAACCCGTCAATGCTGTCCTCCATTTAGATATCAAATACGTTTGCAGCAGTAAAAGAATAAATCCCACAACTGTAAGATGTCTATTCACTAATAAGTGAACTACAAAAGCACAAATAATGTGCAAGGAGAACATATCCACCTATAAGAATGTATTTTATTTCCTGGTTTATCCTTTTGTGGAGTCTTTTTGAATAATGAAGTTGTGGAAGTCGGTGTTTAGCACAGTAAACCTTTTGTATCTATTGTCTCTTTTTCAAAATGACAAGTGCAACACACTTGTATTTTTTATGTTTTTTTTTGTTAAACTTGCTAATATAATACACTCCTTTTTTTTCAATAATTATTTCGTCACTGAGGAGACTCCTGGCATGTTCTCATGCTCCCAGACGTCACAGAACGGGCTGCTGAGAGTAGATTATTATTGGCCAATTTAATCAGCCTGGTAAAGATGAAGGAATGATTTAACGCTACATCCGGGAGTATTGCACCAGCTCTTCAGTTCAGCAGCTGATATATTAAGCACCTGAGCTTAATTACAGCTCTACTCTCTCTCACATGGATTATGCTTGTTCCATGTCGTCCTCCACATAGGTTTGGCGGTGTTTTTCCTTCTCTAAACATGGCGGTTAAGCGCAGGGAGCAGGTGCTCCAGGAGTACAAGAGGCTTCAGTCCAAAATGGAGAAATACGAGGAGAAGGAGAGAACAGGGCCTGTAATCGCCAAACTTCATCAGGTCAGTAAGGGAAATGTGGGCGGGGCAAGGAGGCTGGTGGGTGTGGTTAGCAGCATGCAGCAGTAGGTATGTGGATGAGCAACTGATAAAGCATGTTGTGACAGTGTTTATTATGTATAGTGAAAAAACTGGCACATCTTGAATGTTGTCACCTTCTGCCCCCAACGTCATGCTACAGGCTAGGAATGTGTGTGGTATGTGTGCAATGTCACACACTGTCTCCGTGTCAGTTTTAGGGTGAGGGTATAATGCATGTTATGCATGCTACCTGCATGAGTAATCACATGGGACCTGAGCAATCTAGCAAGCGTGTTCTGTTAAGTCACAGTTTGTGAAGTCCTTGCTTGTATAAGGTTCTGTCTGTCCTTTCTGTCCAGTGTATGGTGGTTGTGTGTCCGTCATATGTCTTGTTTCACAGGCCCGGGAAGAGCTGCGCCCAGTCCGCGATGACTTTAGCGTTAAGAACAACCAGTTGCTGGATGAGATGCCAAAGTTTTACAACAGCCGAATCGATTACTTTAAACCCAGCTTCGAGTCATTAATCAGAGCACAGGTCAGGACTTCAGTCCATACAGTCATGCGAAAAAGAAAGTACTGTTCCTTATCAGGTCTTATAATTAGGTAAATACAATAATGAACAACAACACATGACATATTACACCGTGTCATAATTTTGTGAACAAAAATAAACCCAGAATGGAGACCTGCCAAGGAACAGATGATTGTTATTATGTCCTGATATGTTAAAACCATATAATTCAAAGAGAGTGTAATTCATGTTTCCCATGACTATACAATCCCTGTATCGACTCCTATTTAACTACATATAACATCTTTTTTTAACGCTTCCTATTACTACAAATAACCTCTCCCTATAACTCCTCCTATTACTCCATATAACTCCTCCTATTACTCCATATAACTCCTCCCTATAACTCCTCCTATTACTCCATATAACTTCACCCTATAACTCCTCCTATTACTCCATATAACTTCACCCTATAACTCCTCCTATTACTCCATATAACTTCTCCCTATAACTCCTCCTATTACTCCATATAACTCCTCCTATTACTCCATATAACTCCTCCTATTACTCCATATAACTCCTCCTATTACTCCATATAACTCCTCCTATTTCTCCATATAACTCCTCCTATTACTCCATATGACTTCTCCCTATTACTCCATATAACCTCTCCCTATAACTCCTCCTATTACTCCATATAACCTCTCCCTATAACTCCTCCTATTACTCCATATAACCTCTCACTATAACTCCTATTACTCATATAACTCCTCCTATTACTCCATAAAACCTCTGTAATTGATTACTCTTCCATGTTAAGGTAATTTAAAATAATAATAAAGGACAACTGTGGCAAAAAAAATTAACTAATGTTTACTTGAAAGATTTCATAAATAGTAGATAGTTTGCTTTAATAAATGCTTTAATGAAAGAATATAAATAATGTACTTTATTGAGCTCTCTTTGCTCTGTCTAACTCTAACAGGTGGTAGACATGTTGTTTAGAATCTTGGGTCAGATTGGTCAGATCTTCTAAAATCTGAACCAAGGTGAATGAAGAACTGCTCTAAGATTCTAAACAAAATGTCTGCCCATTATTAGAACTATCCAGAACAAAGAAGGCTCAATAAGTTACATTGTTTATATTCTTTCATTAAAATATTTATATTTAAAATTCCTACACTTTATGCAATCTTTCAATTTAACAGTACTTATGTTTTTGCTACAGTTGTCCTTTAAGATAAGGTTTCTGTATAATGCTGGCCTATGCTTTCTCGCTCATGTCATTATTCCTCTCTTTGCTGTAGGTGGTTTATTACACCGAGATGTCCCGAGTGTTTGGGGAATTAGCCCAGCAGGTGGACAAGGCTCAACTGACGGACCTGGAGCGCGAGAGAGAGAACGAGGCTAGATTGGCTGAGTTACGAGGACTCTCTATCGTTGCCGATGACTGATCACTGACCCTTCCATACCTCAACCGGTGGATGCTTTAAATGGCTGACTTTTTATTAATTCTAGCTAACCTCAGCATATTACTGTCCTGGGAATGTGGGAGACTAAATCACTCTGTGAGGTTACCGGAGAGATAGTGGGGAAATTTGGGTCACTCTGTCCAGTTCAGCTTAACTAAAATGCTGCTCAGATCACGTGACCCAATACTTTATACTTCAGATTTCCCTTTCCATTTCACCCGGTCGCTCACTCTCTTTTTCTAAATGTTACATGATTAGGGAAGGTCGAGTACGGCTGCACAGCAGCCCTGTTAGTGGAGCTGGTGAGTTTCCTAAATCCCGAGATGCCTTAGTACACTTTCCATGAAATGAAGTCTTATAATGAATTCAGAGCCCATGTGAGCTGCATGTAACGCGTGATTGTAGGGGAGGCACATTCCACACGTGGTGTGGTCTCATACACACTGTAGAATGTAAATAATGTCAGTAGAGTGGATTTTGCATGCGGGATTCCTTGACAGTCCGTGTTAATCTCCATCTTAACACCGAATGTAAATTATGGCGGGAGACATGCAACTTCTGGGTGGGATTCCTTTAAATTAACACATGGCCTGCCAGGGAGCCTGCAGTGCATTGCAGTATCATCCCTATATTCATGGCCAGTTGTCATGTGAGATAGATCAGATCTCTGTCAGATCTACCTGGGCTAATGTAGAGGAATCCCTGTAACATGTTCTGCTGGGAATGTGCCTGATAGATATCGGGATGGCCGTTTTATGTTGGTGTCATGCAATATCTGTAATACATGTCTGTTGTTTGTAACAGCCTGTCTTGCCTTCCATGATACAGGACTGGAGAGCTGTAGGTGTTGGGTTACTGTGATCCATAGGGGTGAAGGGTTGGTGAATATTCCTGCTTTTCACTGACCCCTTCAACTTGACATTGTTCATAGTGCGAATGTAGAGAATTAGAAACAATCTATACATTGTGCAGAATTGCAAGTAAATACATACATTCAGTGCGGCATTACCTAATGACATCACCTTGGGGCTGCATATGCAAATCAGCTACTTTCAGGGGAGATGTGTAATTTACATGCAGGGGACACAAAATAGCAGACACCTGAGAACATGTAAAACGTTCCTCTTAGCAGAATTGCAGGCAAATGCACACATTTACATGATGTATATCATTATTTTATTCTTTGCATTCATTGTATAATACAATAATATTGTATGTGCTTTACAAAATTCTTAAATATGCTACCTCATCTTCCCTGTTCTACTGCCAGAGAGCAAATGCCATAATCTGATATCCGTCCAGTACTATGTACACTAAGCTACGTATATACTACATGTAGCGATAAAGTGGGCATTTGGTATGTTCTGTTGCCTCCCCCCCACGCCCCCCCCCCCCCCCCCCCCGCGTGGTCACCTGAGATCAGAACATATTGAAAACTACAAAAAGCATATCCATGTCACCCACCCAAACATTTGTCTCTTGTCTCGTTCGTCTTTCTCATTTCTCAGTGGCCCTTTTTACATTGCATATTTCCCAGAGCAGTTCCCACCATTTGACTGTGCAGTGGAGAGGGGAGTGTCAGAACAGTTTGCTGATGTAGAGTGCCCAAGGAACAAAAATACACCATTAAATGAAAAACATGATGCACAGATTTTTACCGCAAGTTGGAAGCAATTCGCAAAATACTAAATAATGAGTAAATGAGATCTGA
Source organism: Pelodytes ibericus (assembly GCA_036172795.1). NCBI lineage: Eukaryota > Metazoa > Chordata > Amphibia > Anura > Pelodytidae > Pelodytes > Pelodytes ibericus. The sequence continues at coordinate 201,886,392 of CM069858.1, read as the reverse complement.
CAGCTGAGCTACTTTTGAAGAGTTAACGAAGAATAATTTTCGAAATAAACGGATGATTAATTTATTAAACAAATATCAGCTCTGGACTTATAGGCCTTAATGTCTGAAGGAACCATTCTGTGTAAAATCTGTGTATACATGTGAAAACTGAGGTGTTGCAACAATACCTAATATGCTTTAAAGGACAACTAAATTTTATTATTTTGTTATATTTTTTTTACATATTCAGAATAGAGTAATTGGAGGAGACAGGAACCTAAATAACACAAGCAAAGGGGTAGAAAACACACTATGCATGCTTCAGTAATTATCAATATACGGTCATGCACAGACGTTAATCTGGCTCTGTCACTTATTTTATAACCAATCCAATATATGTAAACAACTTTGTGTGTCTCACAGTGACCACTTGCATATCATTTCCATCGAGGCACAGCTTGTTCACACTGCCAATCTTCCACACTTCCCCATCGTCCCCTTTCATTCTCCATTCATTAAGGGGACCTTCCATCTGTTTGCCTGTCTTACCTGTGTGCATCATATTCTGGAGTCCGTGGCAGTTTCCCCATGTTGGTAAGATTTTTCTCCCACCCTGTCCGTGTGCCATTTGTCCGTGTATTCACGCAGGCACATCCAAATCTTATTACCTCCTAAGCAAACTGCTTGAAGCCATCTAGTTTTGTTGCATTGATGAGGGATTTGTAATCAGGTCTTTTAATCCTGTTTCTGGTAGAGGAACCTGGTTTTTCACATAAATGGAATTTCCAACTTCTTTATCAAATGGAAATTAGTTGCTATAGATATTCCTGCTTTCCCTGGTAGTGAGCTGCACTTACTACTGCTACACATCTATAGTCTGATTGTTTGTTGGAGAAGCACAATGGAAAAAGGAGTTCTCCCTAGTGTCAGGATAAACTGGTGTGCACTTTTGGTAGTAAACTCCAGTTTATCCTCTGACAGCAGCTGCCATGCTTCCCTGAGAATTAGGCAGCTTGGTCTGGTCGGCGTCTGTCTCTCCTTGTTTCATCCTTTTTTGTACATGGGATTAGAATAGGTCCCCTCTGCTGATCCCATGCAAAAACAAGGGTCTCTCTCTGCACTAGCAGACAACCCCCCACAATACAGCCCCCAAAAGACTAGCAGGGTGAGCCTAGCTTTGCACTAGGACATGGACTACATGTGCCAACCTCCAGAACGACTGTGTCTGAGTTGTGACACACAGCTGAAGGTTAACCTTCTATTAAGATACATGTCAGGTTTACTATAGAGAGGCAGGACATGATTTTTTTAAACCTTGCTTCCCTTGTTTTTGCTTGTTTTATGATACTTATGTTAGCATCAGTTTTCAGAAGATAAGTTTCCAAGATGAGGATTGAAGATTCTTAAAATGGGCCGTCGTGGTATATATTGGGGTCCAAATGGATCCTAGGCCTCTTGCTCACGTGTGTGAAAGAGGCTCCATGTACCCTTATGGAGAAGCATGGGAACTCATTGTGTCTCTGTGATACTGTGCATAAACTCATTGTGTCTCTGTGATACTGTGCATAAACTCATTGTGTCTCTGTGATACTGTGCATAAACTCATTGTGTCTCTGTGATACTGTGCATAAACTCATTGTCACACATGCCCAAAGAATTGAGCATGCTCCATTAAACAGAAATATAGCTTGGATTGGACCTTGAAAAGGTATAAGCAGACTGAGCATCATGGGACTCGGCACACAGCATATGGACTGCCATAGTTTAGCCATCCCCAGCAACTGACCTGTGTCCAGTCCTATTGCTCCACTATACATCTACGTCCCATCCAGTGCATTTTATGTTTTGACGTCTTAATTTATTTCCCTTCTCTATTTTCTTTTAGTACATTATTTTTACTCCGTTATCCCGTCTATTATCTCTATTTATGGAGCTGGATAACCTTGTATGTAATTAATCTGTATACAGAATTACCCTCTATTTTATTACTGTGTTTCAAGGTCTTTAAAAGTAATTGACTGTACGTGCTTATTTTAATAAAACACAATGAAATGTTCTGGTTTATCATTCAGTTTTAGATGTATAGATGTCTCCAGCACTTTTTGATGTCTATATAACCCACCTGTTCAAGGGTTCAGTTGCAGTCACTCCTAGGTCATTGAATTTCGCGATGTGCATCATCCCTCAGGGTAGGTCATTCAACTTACACCTTCTGAGCTTGTGGTCTGAATCATCAAGAGATGGTCAGTTTAGACAGAGAAGCAAAATCCGACCTAGTGATGTGGTCCATGTTCCTTAGGACTTTGAATGGTACATCCATCTTCTTCCCGCTACATAATTTGTCATCCCCTAACATTTTCACTGACGCGTCCGCATCACGGGGTTTTACAGCCATCTTTCCAAAACAAATGGTTGTGCGGGGAATGGCCCCCTCAGGTATAGGATATCCCAGAATTTAAACACTTCTCCCCTCTATTCGAGATATACCCCATTGTCGCTGCTGACGTTACTTGGGGACATAGGTGGACTGGCCTTACTGATAACTGTCCATAATTTTTATGGACAATTAGGTCACTGCAGATATAATTAATAAAGGCAGGTCAAGTTCCCACCACATCATGAGCTTTATGTGAAAACTAACCTGGTTGTCACTATATCATATGTTCTCCCTGGTATGTGAGCATGTCCCAGGATCCATGAATGTAGCAGCTGACGCATTATCTCACTTTGAATTACAGAAGGTTTTCACAATTCATCCACCGGCAGATCCCACACCTACCCCTGGCTCCTGACTTCGAACAGCTCATTCTGAACTTAGATACCACTTAGACGTGGACTTTTCAATCATAAGATAGGCTTTGTCGCACAGTACCGTTAAAGCATATGACAGAGCGTGGTCTCTTTACCACACCTTTTTAAGATGTATCCCACCAGCAGATCTGGCCTCGGTAAAAATACTGTTGGCTTTTGTGGCATATTGCCATAACAGTTTGAAGTTATCATACAGCACAATTAAACTGTACCTGTCAGGGGTTCAACACCACGTCACTGTATTGTTCCCAGACAAACCTTCCTTATTCAGCTCACATCCTATAAAGAATTTCTTTAAGAGTCTACTGAAATCCATACACCAAGTGGATTACCAATACATGGCATTATTTTCAGAGCTCTAGTGACCAGTATTGATTCCAGACCTTTTGAGCCTATGACTAATGTGGTCATCAAACCAGTGATGTTCCTAGCCTTCTACGGATGTATGAGACCAGGGGAGCTATCCACCACGTCCAGCACGCCCACTTTCCTTACGCACCACAAAAGGCCAACTCACGTTAGGTGACATTTGATGTTTTTCTTGTGGCACAATCACGCAATTTCATGGCACATTCTTTTGATCTAGGCCAGAGCTTTGTAAGTGGTGTGTCGGCTATAGTGTGCAGGTGTGTCACTGAACATATAAAGCTGTATCCATCAGATACAGGTCCAGCCGTGCTGTCATTGCTGCTGGATATTACTGCAAGTTGCTTTACTGTGGACTCTAGGTTTGATTTGTTCCTATATAGTAAGCCAATCCTAAGATACAGCTTTGACACAAGTTTGTCAATATGAATACCATAAGATAAGTTTCAATCTAGCCACATAGCTTAGCATTAGTCCCAAATAACATGGACACAGTTTTTTCAGTGTTGAGGAATAATTTGTTGCTAGCTATCCAACTTTCAACTTTAGAAATGTTACCCTGTAGTACGGATTCCACATGTGATAGTTTAGTACCGCTCGTATAAATGACTGTATCATCAGCATACATATGCACATGAGCCAGGTCACACACCGTGGGAAGATCATTTATAAATAGTGAGAAAAGCAGTGGCCCAAGGATGGATCCCTCCTGCATGCTACATGCCAGAGGGAAGACTGAGGGTAGCAGCAGTTAGCTGAGTACTGGGGAAGGGTGGAAGAGGGTGTTATATATTTATTGGGGAATATTTTAATGGGCAAACTAGCAGTGGCATATTTAATGGGCCAACAATAGCAAGACTTTAGGTCTTCGGAAGTCGGTCATGAAAACACATGACTCCAAGGAAAGCTTTGAAAACAGCTTGTTTACAATGGGGGTCCAACCATGTGGATAAACGCCTACGCTTTTTGCGCCTCCTACTGTGCGCTTCATGAAAGACTGGGGAATATTTTAACGGACAAAATGTGTCATAGGTAATGGGCAAACTAACAGTGGCATATGTTAATGGTCAAACTGATCTATTTAATGGGCAAATTAAATTGTTACTGATAAATGACAACAATCTTGGAAATGTACGTTATCTTACTAATGATATATTTTAAAAAATATACATAAAAGTTTTTTTTTGTTTTGTTTTTTTTAGATATATTGTGTCTACACACATTTTGTTAGTACAAATTATGTATGTGTCCGTATCTCTTATAATGGGTTAGTTTAACCACCGGTTTGATAGTAAATCTGAATTACTGTGTCGCAAAATGATGCGTGTCTAAAAACTGTGTCATCAACGTGAAAAGCATGGAAAGCTCTGGTCACTTTGGTGCAAGTGAAAGTCTACTGTCTGTGTAACACGCAGGCCTTTTCCAATGCAATCTGATGCAGAGATTCGCCAGTGAAGCTACACTTGGGCTGGATCTAACGGCTATATACGGCCATACTCTATGGTTTGCTTTCAATTTTGTCAAAACTTGGCCTGCACATCTTAGTTGAGCATGGTGTGGATGCTAGTCATCGTAGCCTACACAAGTACGTCATAGTAGTTTAAGTTGAAAAAAACACTTGCCTCCATCAAGTTCAACCCTTTTCCTATTCCGTGTTTACCACTGCTGATCCAAAAGAAGGCCAAAAAATCCCTCTTATTTCAGCAATTTAGAAAAAAAATTCCTTATTGCCTTCAACAAGCACTAAATAAATATTACTAGCTCTCTATGATCTGCTTCATTAAAGAAGGATCAAGTATATTCTTGGGACACACAACGTGGCCCAGGACCCTTTTTTGGCAATACTTTCTATGCGTTGTTTGGCAACCATCCCCCCCGTCAGGTGGCCCCTCTCAGCCTTAATCTGTCCTTCATGTGCCTTTTCCCCATTATTCTTTACTTACCCTCCCCTATATTTCGTTTATTTATTTCTCATGCATCTTGGTTTTTAGTAGATTATTATATTGTTTGCATCTATGTATGTTGTAATGTGTATGACCAGTCACAAGGTGGAGCAGTTTACTCACTTAATCATGTGCCCAGTATGTAATGTTGTGAGATGTTCACTGTCCGTTATGTGTAAAAACGGAGCTCGGATATATTGGTACTATTTTTATTAGCCTCACTTCACCCGGGGTTTAGATTCTTGTCACTGCTCCTCGGTTCAGTGTGCTTGCGGTGTTGAAAGCATTCAGCATGTATTCTTGTTGCACCGTCTTATAAACAACATGTATTCTGCACTCGTTATTTATTAATGAAAGGAGATTATGACATCAGCTATAGTTCTCTACGCACAAGATGGCAGCTTCTCCATGTGTGGCAGCCATTAGGACATCTGCAACATTCTTTATGAGTGTATATTCCTTGGTATGCTTGACACAGCTAATACATGTGTAACATAAACTACAGGTGTGAGTTCAGTGTGATATAACATGCTGCTTATGGTCTATAGGAATTTTACATTCACTTACCGTTTCTTCACCATATCATTGGACCTGTTATTTCCACCAACTGCTGCCAGAGTAAATTTTTCCTCTTCTGGCTTGTCCTCTTTGCCAACCAATGATGTGTTCTACCTTCTCCGAGATACTCTGCTGGTACCGTGCTTGTTCATCTTTTCAGCAGTCTTGCTGCTCAGTCTTGTAGCAGTTGCTGTCATTGTTCTACATCACCAATGATGTCATAATCTGCTGTTGCCAATGTCCATACTTTTCACCATAAAGGTTAACTAACTCATAACTCCGGAAAGGACCAACATGGAGAGCTGAATAGTTGCGTTGACCTAGAAATTCCTGCATGAGTAAGTTGTACACATTTCATTATTCTAGATTTCAGCGTTTGAGAGTTTTTAGCACTTCAGACAAACATACAAACACCAAAAGGAAACTGGTTAAGCAGCAATCCAAAGCGTCCGTGCACGAGAAGGGCTCCGGCAAGGATCCCCAATATGAAAAATAATGAAAAAATACTCCTCACTCCAATTCAGTGAATTCTGTAATCCAAAAACGCCAGTGGCAACGTTTTTACCTGTCGGTCTTTCTCAAGCCATAAGTGAAAGGTGCAAAACAGTGTTTTTATACTTCTATATGAAAGGTCAAAGCAAATAAGCAGTTTACAAATCAACTAGTTTAAAACATTTTTAAATCCTAATAGCTTTGACCGGCTCAAAAAAGCCCAAATAGGATAGATAGTGAGTATAATGGTATTTTACCTCCAGGTGCTGGAACACAAAAAGGGTCTACTCAAAGCCCAGGGTTCAGCAGAAAACAAACAAAGGGTGTGTCAGCAGTAATCATCCGGTAGGCAAATAAAGTAAGTCCAAATGAAGTTGCATGAAAGAAGAATCTTCTTTTATTGTAATCCAAAATATGTAAAAGGCATCAGGCAGAGGGATAGAGGACAGGCAAAAAGACAAACGCTTAACGCGTTTCGCACCAGACGGTGCTTTATCAAAAGCAGTCTTAACAATAAATGGTAAGAGCATGTTTAAATACAGAAATTACAAATGACAAACAATTATAACGTAATTAGTATCTTACCTTCAGCCGCTGTGAGGAGGAGAGACGATCGTCACAGTAAGTGCTCCCGGGCGCGCACACAAAACACGTGGCGCGTCCAGCCTGAGAACTCAGAGGCTGAGCACGCGCCCAGGGAGCAATGGACTACATCTCCCATCTACACTGCGGCGGAAATGAAAGTAAACAACTGAGATGCGGAGAATGAACAGTTTGAATGAGGGCAAAGGGGCAAAGTGACACATAGTATGCTGAAGAGGAGTACAAAGAGCAGATGAATGATAACATAGATAGATAAAATATAGAATATTAATAAACCTAAGAGTGACCCAATAAATATGATAATGTGTGGGTGAATAGTTACAATGAGGTAAAGTGAGAATTGAGTGAAATAACAAAAATAGGATTAAGTGCAAATAATGAAAAGTGTGAAAAAAGAGGGATATATGTGCGTTCTACAAAAAAAAAATATATATATATATATAAGTAAAATAAAATAAAATAATATAAAATAAAAAATAATAAATATAAATAAAAATAAAAATAAAAAATAAAATAAAAATAAAAAATAAATATAAAAAAAATATATATATATAATAAAAATAAATATAAAAAAAAGTATAAAAATAAAAAATAAAAATAAATATAAAGATGAAATAAATAATAATAATATATAATGCGTAATAATAATGTGTAATAAAAGTGGGTAAAGAGATAAATTGAAAAAGAGAATAAAGTGAAGATGAAAAAAGGTGAAAAAATAGAAAGTGATGACGAGAAAGAAATAGTGAAGATAAATAATTTTAGTGAAAAAAACATTTTTAAAGTGACAAAGTTTTATTGTTGTATCATGAATATACATTTAGTTAATGATGCATGTGAATGCATGTAAATATATGTAAATATATCAAAAAAGCATGAGCAAAAAATACACATTTAAAAACAAAGCCAACTTAGGAAACCAGTAACATGAATATTATAATTTTCACTGGGTTACAATATATATCAATTGGATATGTATGATGGTTCCAGTTTTTGGATTAAACATACAAACAGGCATTTTCTGTTTTATATGAAGGACACAGAGGTCCCACCATCACTTTATACTGCCCAACAGGGGTAAGTCGCGCCCCACCGTATTAGTGAATAGCGGGCCGTTTACTCACCCACCTGACCACTGCAAATGTCTCATATTTCTAAAACTGAAAGATTTTATGACGGACTTAAGCAATACTTTAGGATCTCTATTATGTCTGTTAAAAGAGGCCAATATTCGTATGACAGTCCTTACGGAAGTAAGAGTGCTCCAAGCTAATTGTGTTTTTCTATTCTTACATGTGAATATCTGTTTTGACTATGCTGATACAATACTGAGTATAGAGTGGAACTACTTTAAAGTACCATGTATTTTTCTAATACGCCTATATAGAATAGACATACTAGGAGGCCCATACCCCGCACATTAGGTATATTCATTTTTATGACACTACTGGATTACGTGCTGTGTAGACAGTGGTTATATTTGGTATATGTATGCCCTTTGTATTATCCTATTATGTTAATTTTAGTATTAGGGTTCGGGGGTTAGTATTAGGGTTTAGGGGGTTAGTATTAGGGTTCAGGGGTTAGTATTAGGGTTTAGGGGGTTAGTATTAGGGGTCTGGGGTTAGTATTAGGGTTTAGGGGGTTAGTATTAGGGTTTAGGGGGTTAGTATTATGCTTTGGGGGTTAATTTTAGTATTGGGGTTTAGGGGGTTAGTATTAGGGGTCTGGGGTTAGTATTAGGGTTTAGGGAGTTAGTATTAGGGTTTAGGGGGTTAATTTTAGTATTGGGGTTTAGGGGGTTAGTATTAGGGGTCGGGGGTTAGTATTAGGGGTCGGGGGTTAGTATTAGGGTTTAGGGGGTTAGTATTAGGGTTTAGGGGGTTAGTATTAGGCTTTGGGGGTTAGTATTGGGGTTTAGGGGGTTAGTATTAGGGGTCGGGGGTTATTTTTAGTATTGGGGTTTGGTAAATCATTTATTAGGGGGGGTTATTTTCTTTTTACTTTTACATTTGTAAGAGCTGACCGTTCAGCGTTCTAACTGCCGCGCTGAACTGTCAGGGATGAAGATGCGGCGAAGAAGTGTCCTAGACCCTCTAATGTATTTTCTAGCACCACCACTTCAGGCAGTAAACTTCATACCATTTATTGTCTTTACTGTAAAGAATCCCTTCTGCTGGCAAAGACTTAGTCTTAGAATCAGACCCTTATACGTTGTACTACTCTGCTAATGAACAGGTCTTTAGAGGTCCTTCTCTAGTTCCATGTCTTTTTGTAGAAAAGGTGCCCAGAATTGAACTGCATATTCAAGACAAAGTCTTGCCATGGACCTGTAAAGAGGCAGCATAATATCTTCCTTTCTTCAGTCAATACCCCTTTTAATACATGCCAATATCTTATTGGCCTTTGCAAACGCCAGCAGGTACTGTGCACTACTGCTAAGTCTAGGGGCTGTTTCCTGGTGTCAACCAATCACATGCATACTGTGACTATGAAAAAAATGGTTCTTGTTCATTGGTTATTCCTTGGTAAAGACAGAAGAAAATATATTTGTCGCCGTTGGTGTTTTTTTTTTTTTTACTGTTGCGATACATAGTTTTTATTTTTAATCTGACTTTTATTGTGCAATGCCTCTTTCTGACATGGTCTATAAGATTAACACCCTCCCCCACAGGCCACCTTCCCTACTCACATTGTGAATGGTGGATACTTGGCCCTCCCTTGGACCACCACCTTTCATCTCTTGTTTTGCCTCCCTAAATTTTTACTCTCTCTCTTTATCTGTCCCTGGGTTTTTTCTTCTTTCATCCCTTTTTATATTGTTTTTAATATCTCCTTTTCTCCTTATTTTTCTTATACTTCCCTCCTCTTTTTATTGTTGGAGATGTATTACAAACCGCCATTTCAACTCAGTGCAAAAGAGGGCGCTACTGTCCTAGTTAAGGATACTTCAGCTACATTTTCAACCCATCAGAGCTTAGCGGAAACCCAACATTCTATATTAAAGTCGTTATATATCTATGGAAGCTTTATATGTTCATTGGTGTAGCAAGGGCGGAGGAGGGGTGGGACTATTTTGGGGGCAGCCAAAAAGACTCTAGGATGACATAGAACGTCCTTCATTTAGCAGCTCATCGTGGCCCCCTTAGATTAGCTGTGCTCCGCATCCTGCTGAGTATCCAATCAGATGAGGCGAATTTGAATGGTCTGTTGGCCTCTGCACAATCAATTAGAGTGGGCATGCTCCTACGGTGAGGGGAACCTACTGTGATTTACTTGCAGTTTGACTGCATTGGTGGGATTACCTTCAGCTGCTAAGTGGATCTGCCCCATTCGATTGGTTTTACGTCAATATAAATGCCATTGTATACAACTTTGTGGTCTTCTATCTTCCATCTATTTCAAATTGATTGTGTTTTGATCTCTTTATTCCTTCACTATGATAAGAAAAGCCGATCGAATGTTATCTGGCTACATTGAAAACCGCTGTTTAATCATCAATATCATTAAAAAGATAAAGTGTGTGAGATTCCCATGGGTTTATACGCCCTGCCAAATCTATAGAACAGCAAATCCACAGGATTAGATCAATGTATATTATTCAAAAGTTGAAAAAAGTGTATAGTGAAATACAGAAGAAGAAAAAAAAATCACCAACCTACCCTATAGGGTTGACTCACTATGCCCCTGGCTAGATTGGGCATAAAGCAAAATATGGCAGATTTCAATTTGGAATAGGCTTTTTCTGACGATTTTTCAGCATCATTCAGTTTGGTGGCGGGGGGGAATTGGACAGCAACATCCTATGGATTTCACTTACTCCTGAAGGATTCCACCCACCTTTAAAGTAGCAGAATTTCCGGCAGTTAAATTCTCCAGAGCTGGGCAATTGAACAGAAAAGTGTAAAAAAAAAGAAAGTTTTTTGTTTCTTTTTTTTACAGAGGCTACCATTTCCGCAGCCATACTCCTGCTGAGTTTGGCTTCTGAAATGTCGCCACGGTAATCGGACACATTGGCTGATTTTTTCATGCTGATTCGAGATCAGTTCGTTAAATTCTGAGTGGCCCGAATTAAGAGGCCTTCAGCGATTGGGGTTGGGAATCGGAGTCGACCCTATGATACAAATATGCAAACTTTTTAAAATAAACATATTGACACTGCTGATTAAAATGTGCATGCCTCCCAAGTGTACCTATTTAGCAGGCTTGTACGCTCCATGTGCGCTAGGTGTGTGCCGCACACCTAGCACTGAGCCGCACTGTATACTTCTGAGGGACAGTCCCTATTTTTGCCCCCACATCTATCCGTCCCTCTTTCCTCCGCTGGTGTCCTTATTTTCTATAAGCTCAGAATTTTAGATGTGTAGGACTGTATATAACCTCAGTATATAGTGTGTTTAAAAGCCAGCCTATGTTTTTATATATTTGTTTTTATAATTAAAATTAATCTAATTTTTAAGTGGCTTACCAGATTTCATTAATAGCTCTCAATTGGCCATACGTCATCTGACAAATTACCTGCCTATAGCCACACCTACAGCCACAAAAATAAAAGTCCCTCTTTGCCCATTTGAAACGCTGGGTGGTATGAAAGTGTGTCTTATTCACACAGTTAGGCACCATTGTTCATTGTGGGCATTTCCTGGACTTTGTAACGGACAATTTAATTAAAAAAAATATATTATCTATATATTTATGCCACCAAATGCATAAATAAAGAGAAAAATATGTTTGAAATGTCTGGTGTCTCTTGTCTATGACATCACATGTTATGATATGCAAATGAACTACACTATATGGACAATAGTATTGGGACACCTGAACATTACCCCAACTGGGACTTTTATGACATCACATTCTAAATACATAGACATTAATATATAATTGGTCCACCTTTGCAGCTATAACAGCTTCCATTCTTCTGGGAAGGCTTGCCACAAGATTCTGGAATGTTTCTGTGGGAACTTTTGCCCATTCATCTAGTAGAGTATTTGTGAGGTCAGGACTGATGTTGGACATGAAGGCCTGACTTGCAATCTCCATTCCAGTTCATCCCAATGATGTTTGTTGGAGTGGAGGTCAGTATATATATATATATATATATATATATATATATATATATATATATATATATATATATATATATATATATATTACATATAGCTCCACCAGGAGGCAGACAATTTGTTTAGCATCTTTGGTCACATGGGTCTTCATCTGAACCAAGTTGAGTGAAGATCTGACCAAGATTATAAACAGCATGTCTGCCCCCTGAGCGAACTATACGGAGTAAAGAAGGCTCAAAAAGGCAATTTATTACTTTATAGTCATCTATACTTGATCCAATCTTTTAATTAAACATAAGTTCATTTTTTGGTAAAGTTGTCCTCTAAGGGTCCTAGCTCCCACCCCTAAAATAACCCCCATACCATTAATCAAACTTTACAGTTGACACAATACTGTCAGGCAGTTCACATTCTCCTGGCATTCGCCTAACACATATTGGCTCACCAGCCTCTCTGCTGCTAGCAGGCAGCATGTTGTCTATGCACTCCACAGGCGCACAGACATGTTCCCATGCTGCCCCCCATCCTCCCCGTGCATGTTCTGACGTCAAAGCGCTGGGGCAGGACCGCTATCAGAGATTTTGGGCGGACCCTTACAGAACAAAATTCTGCACCCACCCCCAAAGTCATTTAATTCAGGTCTTTGTATATCATGTCAATGAGGTTTAAATGCACCGCAGGACATGACTCATCACCCGCATTGTACATCCAGGACTTACTGCTGCCCCCCAGGACATGCCCTCTCACCCACACTGCACAAATCCAGGCCTTCCCCCCCTTCCCCCAGGATATGCCCCTCACACACGTTGCACACCCAGGACTTGCTCCCTACCCCCAGGATATGCCCCTTCACCCATATTGCACATCCAGGACTTACCCTCTTCCCCCAGGACATGCCCCTTCACCCACATTGCACATCCAGGACATACCCTCTTCCCCCAGGACATACTCCTCGCCCACATTGCACATCCAGGACATACCCCTGAACCCCAAGACATGCCTCCTCACCCACATTGCACATCCAGAACTTACTCGTGCATCCTTGGACATGCCCCCTCATCCACATAGCACATCCAGGAATTATCCCTACCCCCAGGACTTACCCCAGCTATGACCACAGGGGAAGTGGGGTAATTGCCCACCCAGGTTGGGCTCTAACATGGCTAAATGGGCTGTGATCAGTTTTCACAGGGAACGGGGGACTAATAAAAGTACTCAAAAAAAAAAAATTGGGCAGACTAGATGGACCGAATGGTTCTTATCTGCCGACACATTCTATGTTTCTATGTTTCACTTCTAAATGCCCCAGAGGGTAGCAATTTCTATATAATTGTCTTGTCTTTCTATCAATCCCTACACCATGTCTGACAGCATCCCTGTCTATCGGTGTTTATATTTGATGATAACTGGTAGGCTGATGAAGTTGCACTATGGGCCACTAAACCAAAAGATGCTAGCCCTTTCCCTTACATCACACAGGTTCTGATTCCAGAATACAAATGAACAGGGAAGTCCATCTTTCTCAGTACACTTTACACTCAGTTACCTTCTCGGCTGCTCCCCTGTTACAGTGACCACATCGGTCACGTAGTGTTCACACCTCCTCCACCTGGGCCACCCAGCAATTCCGAGAGAGTAGTTTACTCAATAAATCTCAAAAGGACAATACCTTGTTTCCTTTACTCAGGGGAAGCCAGAAATTCACACCAACAACAAACACAGTTCAGAGAGCTTATTACATTGTTACCACTTACACTGTATGAGTCACCTGGAAAACCAACAACCTTTTAATTAATCATTGAACGGCCAAGGAAAAATTATTTCACAGTTTTAATACTTGTAGCATAAGCAGCCATTCCTCTAAATCATACTTTCTGAATCGTTAGCGTTTTCGTGCTATTAATCTGAATAGATTTTTACCTTAACTCCGCCCTTTGTTACTGTCTGAAGACTTCCAAGCATACTGCTGTACATAAGGGCTGCTGCCCTTCAGTATGTGTTCAGAAGGAAATTAATGAATCAAAAGAGTTGCTATGGGATCCCCACCTTCAGCGAATAATGTATTTGTTCCCTCCAGAACTCGCAGATTCTGAATTCTGCAGGAAGGGAGGGGGAGGGGGGTGGACTGGGGGACTGGCAAACTGTGCTCTGTATAGGGTTGCCACCATTTATATAAAAAAATACCAGCCACACATTTCCATTTTATGGTGGTGATCCCACAGAGTAAAGACCCTGATCAGGTTTTTGCCTCAGTTAGGAATTTTTTGAATATATTATTATTATTATTGTATCTCCAGTGATTCTGTGTCTCAGGCTGCCACTAGCTTATTCTCAGGTGTACCTTTTCTGGTCAGTGACCATGAGGTACATTCTAGCGGAATGAATGAAACTCTCATTTCAAATGTCAGACGTGTCTTCTGCCACGTTCTGTCCCACGTTTCTGTAAAACATCAAGCTTTTTGTAGCAGTAAAAGAAACAAGCAAAATTCTCCCATTCAGCAACATTGGAGAATTATTCCAACTCAGCTGTATCAGCCTTACTTCCCTTCTCAATTCCCTGAAATTATCTCTTTATTTAGTAGGCCCTACAATCTATGGGGGAAAAATTATAATTTTTTATCGTATGCATATAAACCAAATGTTCCACAACTTAATTTTCAAAATCTGGTCGCCTTAATCTAAACATATAATTTAAAAAAAAAAACACATTAGTTGTGTCTTGTGTACTGAATCTGTCTTTCAGCATGTATGTGAATATAAGAGTGCGTGAGGAACAATGGTATAATTTGTAGAACATTTTGAACTACCACCATGATTTCACTTAAGATTACCCTTAAAGATGCCTACGTGTAGGCTGCGTCGGGTAAAATACAGATCACGTTTTAATGGCTATATATATATATGATAAATCCAGTGTCCATTAATTTATAACACTAAAAATACTGTGCAATCACTTTTACGACCCCAAATCAACTGTTTGAACAAGAGCAGGGTCGTTTTGGATGGTTTAACACCAGTATAAGATCCTCTGCTGTGCACCTCTCCTTTTATCCCCAACACAACCTAATATCCCAACTGTAAATTAAAACTAATGCCTGTTGACACAGTGTCAATACCTCCGGCTCTTTGATGTAGGTGAAACTTGTATTAAACCCCTTGCGTTCCTTGGGCAAACAGAGCCCAAAACAATACTGTGTGTTCGTTATCTCAGATCTGTTAACAACAGGAACAGATTTACTCAGGGGTGAAAAGCCAGAGAATGAAATCCTGTTGAAAATGTCAGTGTTATGCTATGTTGGCTTAGTTCCAATAGCTGAATATACAACAACATGACAGCTTTCACCTGTTATCAAATATGACAACAGTCCTGTTGTACATTATAAATGGGATATACACTGGATCCGTCCAATAAACTGACACACAGACCAGAGAAAAGTCCTATTGTATAAATGGGATATACACTGGATCCGTCCAATAAACCGACACACAGACCAGAGAAAAGTCCTATTGTATAAATGGGATATACACTGGATCCATCCTATATACTGACACACAGACCAGAGAAAAGTCCTATTGTATAAATGGGATATACACTGGATCCATCCTATAAACTGACACACAGACCAGAGAAAAGTCCTATTGGATAAATGGGATATACACTGGATCCGTCCTATAAACTGACACACGGACCAGAGAAGAGTCCTATTGTATAAATGGGATATACACTGGATCCATCCTATATACTGACACACGGACCAGAGAAAAGTCCTGTTGTATAAATGGGATATACACTGGATCCGTCCTATAAACTGACATACAGACCAGAGAAAAGTCCTATTGTATAAATGGGATATACACTGGATCCCTCCTATAAACCGACACACAGACCAGAGAAAAGTCCTATTGTATAAATGGGATATACACTGGATCCATCCTATAAACTGACACACAGACCAGAGAAAAGTCCTATTGTATAAATGGGATATACACTGGATCATCCTATAAACTGACACACGGAACAGAGAAAAGTCCTATTGTATAAATGGGATATACACTGGATCCGTCCTATAAACGGACACACGGACCAGAGAAAAGTCCTATTGTATAAATGGGATACACACTGGATCCGTCCTATAAACCGACACACAGACCAGAGAAAAGTCCTATTGTATAAATGGGATATACACTGGATCCATCCTATAAACTGACACACAGACCAGAGAAAAGTCCTATTGTATAAATGGGATATACACTGGATCCGTCCTATAAACCGACACACAGACCAGAGAAAAGTCCTATTGTATAAATAGGATATACACTGGATCATCCTATAAACTGACACACGGAACAGAGAAAAGTCCTATTGTATAAATGGGATATACACTGGATCCGTCCTATAAACCAACACACGGACCAGAGAAAAGTCCTATTGTATAAATGGGATACACACTGGATCCGTCCTATAAACCGACACACAGACCAGAGAAAAGTCCTATTGTATAAATGGGATATACACTGGATCCATCCTATAAACTGACACACAGACCAGAGAAAAGTCCTATTGTATAAATTGGATATACACTGGATCATCCTATAAACTGACACACAGACCAGAGAAAAGTCCTATTGTATAAATAGGATATACACTGGATCATCCTATAAACTGACACACAGACCAGAGAAAAGTCCTATTGTATAAATGGGATATACACTGGATCCGTCCTATAAACGGACACACGGACCAGAGAAAAGTCCTATTGTATAAATGGGATACACACTGGATCCGTCCTATAAACCGACACACAGACCAGAGAAAAGTCCTATTGTATAAATGGGATATACACTGGATCCATCCTATAAACTGACACACAGACCAGAGAAAAGTCCTATTGTATAAATGGGATATACACTGGATCCGTCCTATAAACCGACACACAGACCAGAGAAAAGTCCTATTGTATAAATAGGATATACACTGGATCCGTCCTATAAACTGAGACACAGACCAGAGAAAAGTCCTATTGTATAAATGGGATATACACTGGATCCGTCCTATAAACTGAGACACAGACCAGAGAAAAGTCCTATTGTATAAATGGGATATACACTGGATCATCCTATAAACTGACACACGGAACAGAGAAAAGTCCTATTGTATAAATGGGATATACACTGGATCCGTCCAATAAACCGACACACAGACCAGAGAAAAGTCCTATTGTATAAATGGGATATACACTGGATCCATCCTATAAACTGACATACAGACCAGAGAAAAGTCCTATTGTATAAATGGGATACACACTGGATCCGTCCAATAAACCGACACACAGACCAGAGAAAAGTCCTATTGTATAAATGGGATATACACTGGATCCGTCCTATAAACCGACACACGGACCAGAGAAAAGTCCTATTGTATAAATGGGATACACACTGGATCCGTCCTATAAACCGACACACAGACCAGAGAAAAGTCCTATTGTATAAATGGGATATACACTGGATCCATCCTATAAACTGACACACAGACCAGAGAAAAGTCCTATTGTATAAATAGGATATACACTGGATCATCCTATAAACTGACACACAGACCGGAGAAAACAGTGCTGTCTCTCTATCCAAGCCCTCCTTATTGCATGTCACTGAATTTAGAGACCCCTGTCAATTAATTTTCAATCTGAAACTACACAGGAACTGTAATCTTTATTGTTTCATCAATAAAGATCACATTCTCAGTTAAGATCACATTCCCCCCAACTGTCCTGATTTTCGTGGGACAGTCCTGCTTTTGGGGGTCTGTCCCCCTGTCCTGACGAGCGCTATCTCTGTCCCACTTTTTGCGACAGAGGTGGAGTTTGGTGGAACAGAGGGATTAAGATCTAAAATATTATGATCGTAAGCTGATTCTCTGGTGTCTGGGAGCACTGAGTATGCACAATAGCTCTGACACTTGACCTCCCAAGCTCCACGAATCGGGACGCCAGTTGAAAATTTTGGGAGGTATGAGATCAGGTATATAAACCAGGATATGCAGTGGTGTCCCGAGTTGGGTGCGGGGGGTGCAGACCGCACCGGGTGACACCTCCAGCGGGGGTGACACCCGTGTTGCCGGCATCCCCCCGCACCGCTTCGCTGAACTTTTTTTTTCTGGCAGCCGCATCCGCTGGATTTGGCTGCTGAAAAAAAAAAGTTACAAAAAAATCACTGCGCCCAGATGTGACGTTACGTCACATCCGGTGCCTTTGTTTCCCTCCGTGCAGGAGGGAACACTGTACGGAGACGTCCGGCCGGGGACACGGAGCAGCAGCCAGGCGGTAAGTACTGGGGAAGGGGGGAGGAGGGAGGAATAACGAGTACAGGAACTTATTATTAATAGAAAAGCAGAATACTGGCGTCCTAATGGGCAAATTGGCTGGGGCATCTGAATGGCACAATATTCCTGGTATTTGAATGGCACAATATTACTGGTATCTGAATGGCACAATATTACTGGGATCTGAATGGCACAATATTACTGGTATCTGAATGGGACAATATTCCTGGTATTTGAATGACACAATATTACTGGCATCTGAATGGCACAGTATTACTGGCTTCTGAATGGCACAATATTTCTGGTATTTGAATGGCCCAATATTCCTGGTATCTGAATGGCACAATATTTCTGGTATTTGAATGGCCCAATATTACTGGTATCTGAATGGCACAATATTACTGGTATTTAAATGGCACAATATTCCTGGTATCTGAATGGCACAATATTATTGGCATCTGAATGGCACAATATTACTAGCATCTGAATGGCACAATAATACTGGCATCCGAGTTGCACAATAATACTAGCATCTTAATGGCACAATAATATTGGCATCTGATTGGCACAATAATATTGGCATCTTAATGGCACAATATTATTGACATCTTAATGGCACAATATCACTGGCATCTTATTGGCACAATATCACTGGCATCTGAATCGCACAATATTACTGGCATATGAATGGCACAATAAGACTGGCATCTAAATGGCACAATGGTATTGGCATCTTAATGGCACAATATTACTGACATCTGAATGGCACAATAATACTGGAATATTAATGGGCAAATTGACTGTGGCTTATTCATGACAAAATGATACTGGCATATAATTGGGCAAATTGTCTGTTATAGAGAGCGAGAGATGTCTGTATGTATAGATATGTATTGTTTTAGAATTGTACAATTGTCACTTCGTGGGGCTCCTGTGTGTTGCATAATTAATGGGCCCCATGTGTGGCATAATTATGGGGCACCTGTGTGTGTGGCATAATTAATTTGGCTCCAAGTTGAGGCATAAATAGTGTAATCTTGTATGGCATAATTTATGGGGCTCTGGTGTGGCATAATTTATGGGGCTCCGGTGTGTGGCATAGTTACGGGGCTCCTGTGTGTGGCATGGTTAATAGGCCATGTAACTGGCATTACTAAGGAATCTGTTTGGCATTGTATTGGAGGAAATGCAGGGGGGTGACACCATGAGTTTCCGCACATTGTGACACAAACCCTAGTGACGCCTCTGAGTGTATGCACACTGAAAAAAAGTGCACACACAAATCTAAATAATAAAAACACAATGGATCCCATGATCTAATGGAATATATAAAACAAGTGATATATGAGTGTATACACAGTGAAGTAGTGCCTAAATAATGGCAAAATACATAGTGCATGCACAATAATAGTCGTGTGAATATCGGGGTAAATGGTAGCCTCTTTGGTTTCTCCAGATGCTGTGCATACTTCAAGATGTATGACCATACTGACAGGAAGCGTATTTAATAGGAAAAAGAAATCATTACAATCAGACAGCTTCTAATGTATTGGAACAAAACCAAACTAAAAACCTGCTTGTATCCCCAGCGCCGCGTCCTGAGACTGCAGAGCTGTGCACAGCAGGTCTGTGTCTGTACCCGCCAGGTAGTAATGGGATGCCCAATGTGTTTCATTCTTGGGAGCTTCATCCGGGGGATGTCCTTGAGGGTTCCTGATGTGGTATATATATACTGTCTGTCCTTGCACACTCCTCAAAGTGCCATTCCCAAGGCCAAATGTACTTCCAGTAACAGGATGGAACGGTCCTTCCAATCTCAAGGTGTCAAGCTTGGTAGTAATACTCAAAACAGTTCCAGATTTTCCATGCGTTTATTGGAAGAATGATATCATAATAAAACTATACTTAACTAATAATTAAAACAATAAGACACATATGTGTGTGTGTGTGTGTGTTTGTGTCTTATTGTTTTAATATATACATATATATAAAATCAAGTATAGAAGCGACAGCATCACCAAAACTGGTATGCAATGTGTGTGTATATACACCAATCAGCCATAACATTATGACCACTGACAGGTGGCAAGCCGGTGGAGGTAATATCATGCTTTGACATGTACCACCTACCTAAGCAATTTTACAGACCATGTACACCTTTTCATGGAAATGGTATTCCCCGATGGATAATGCACCCTCAACAAAGCAAAGCTAGGCAGATGGTCATAATGCTATGGCTGATCAGTGTATTTCCCACCTGCTAAATAGTTTACATGATAAAAAAGGGTAGATCGTATATGGAAAAAAACTGGGCCAATATACCACTACAAATAATATTAATAATAATGCAGCTAAAAAAAATTATGCAAAAATGTGATCGGATATATTAAAAGAACTTGCATAATCAAAATTGCATAAATAATTGTTGATAGTTATCCTCCAGATTCTACTATGGAAGGACTCCAATGGTCATCTATCTAAGAACATGATTCCAAATGACCCTGGTAAAGATTTTGGGGTATTGTTCATATCTGAACCCAACATAGCGACCCCTATCAGATGTGTAAAATGGCTTACATTTAATCGGCATGCTTTAAAACCAATCATTAATTACCTTAAATCATCAATTGCCTTAATTATGCCAAGGGAATCTCATGTGGAGTTAATGCTTTTTAAATTTGGCACCTGAAAATTTTCCGACTGGTTCTCCGATTCTGGGCGTGTTTCCTGCTGGTTTCAGTAGGCGTGACTCCAGTCCTTTTCATGTCTTTGACTCAACAATGGAAATGGCAATGGCTTCTCTTCTAAATGGAACCTTATGAATGGCTTGACCATGTGACCACAAACTCCCAATGACAGGTATTATCTACGCAACACTAGAAACAACAGGGAGTTCCCACCATTGGGCAGTGCTACTAATCTGGAAACTCTTGCTCATTAATTCAAGCTATTATCAGTAGTGACTAGTGAAACCACCATTGCACAAAAAAGCACTTGCGCATGGTAATTGTAAATTGTAAGGTCATCTGTGTAAAGAGTTCTGACACAAGTCAGTGGAGGGGGTTCTGTACTGTAAATATTTTATTTCCCTGTCCATTCCTCACCCCCCCCCCCCCCCCCTTGCATTCACTCCAATCTCCATCAATCTCTATAAAGCCACTTGCAAGCTATGCATTGTGGGAGCAGACTTCATGGAATCAATGTTATTATCTACATTCATGGAGTCATCCACACTTTTGTGCACAGCAGGTATACCTTAAGGCAGTTGTTCCCAAACCAGTCCTCACCCCTCCCCTTTCAGTCCAGGATTTATCTATTACCCACGTGTATTTAAAAAAAACAACTCAACTTTAGAATCAGGACTGAAAGGGGAGGCGTGAGGACTGGTTTGGGAACAACTGCTTTAAAGTATGTATGTAGTATTAAAGAGATGTCCCGGGGGGGGGGGGGGGGGGGGGATGAGAGAAAGACCATAGAGGGACTAAACCTTCTGTGCAACTTCTGCTTGATTAAAAAGGCTTCAGTAGGATGCATCCTATGAAGTGATTTCAATGTTATTTTGAAAGTTAGATACTGACTTTCAGGATGCCATGTCATGGATATGGTTATCTGCGACCTGACCACGCTGATTGGTGTGTGTGTGTGTGGCGTCACTAATGCTGAGCACACCTCTAATGGTGGTGCAGATAATTATTTACTCCCACTTAGGTGCGCAATTGACGCCAGCACACTCTATTGAAAGAAAGCATCTCTCTCCACGGAGTTGTGCTCGTGAGATGGAAGCCCCTAGTATTCGCTACACTTTGCAAAAAACTACGGGACAAGATCTTTTAAATGATGCACAATTAGTGCACCATTCAAATTACATTTTAATGAGGCAAAAAGAGTATTTGGGGTTTTCCTCACTCTTTACATACAATGCAAAGTATGTTTGGGAACCATTTATACATTTTCCAATTATTGCATTAAACATACTTTACATGATCAGCTATAGTTGTGCAATATTGTACAATATCACGTAATATTTGGATCCATAGATATTTATTAGCCAAATGGTTCTTCTTAGTGGACTAAGACCCATTTTTGTTTACCTCCGGGTACTATGAAGAACTATTGTGGTCTGTGTCTAGAAAGAGAATTTATATTATATTACATTATATATGTATATTACATTATATATTATAATACGTGAGTATGTTGCTCCTGCCCTGTAAACCCCGTGGTAATGTCGTAATGCCAGCAGTGTGTTATGACTGGACCTAACAAGGCAAGATGGCCGCCTCCACATAATCCTCAAATCCATAATAACTTCAAATAACACTTACATTTAATGTTTTTTGTAAATGTAGTCTGACACGTGGGTTATACCATATCTTGTTGGGTGATGTGCAGATGGTGCTTTTACAAGTATTTCAATAGAATTTACTTTCTAATCTTATCCCTGTCCAACCTATTTTGTGGTAATATAATGTCCCTTTGCCCCAGTGGACGAGAACTGGAGACTCTGCCATGGTTTTGTAGATATTCTTTAAGATGGAAATGATCATCAAGAAGAAACTCACAAATTAAAAAAAAAAGGTATTAATTTAATTAATATAAATTTAGCACATATATACAATAACGTAATTGTTATAAATAACATAATCTACATTATTAATGAACATTCCTACGAAGCGTGGGGATTAGAGTCCTGCTCCCCAATTGCCTCACAAGTATAGCCCCATGTCATCCAGTCCATATGATGACTTTATCATGTGCTTTAATCCAGAGGGAGATTTCTTTGCAGCATATGCTTCCATGATTCCAGCTCATTCTATGAGTTTGGTGTAGAGGACATTAAGCACGACTAGTGGATAAAACCTGCCACGTTCCACGCCTCAAAGTGCCACATTCTCACGGTTCTAGCCAGTTCCTTCCTGGACAGTGAGCTCATCCGTTGCATGGTCAGTTTGATCTGTTGACCTTCATCTATAAGACTGAGGTCCTTTAACCTTTCACAGGAAGTGCTGGCGTTTCTTCTGGGACGGCCGAATCACGAGTCCAGGGAAGAATAGCCTTCTAGGAGCGTGAGAGGAACCATCAAGTGTCTGTGACCTGGAAATAGAAGGGCAGGTTAAGGATACATCAAATTAATGTGGATGCCAAAGCACCCCTATCAGTTGTTTGAATGGAACAGCCACCCAAACAGCACACTTATATTAACCAATGTAGCACTAGATCTCATTACAAAGAAACAAAAGAAATGCCTGGACATTATACAAGTTTTTAGAAAAATGGAATAAAATACTTTTAATAAGTTCAAGCTTAGCTGACATGAGGGCTTTATGCTCTTGTGCTTAGCACTCTCCTTATCCCATTATCCCATCAGCAAGCGCTTGATTAGCTGCACATTGCTTGCGACTTGAATTCAAATTTGTTTTAAACTTAGTTCAAGACTCAGAGAAGAGTACTTATTTGAACAGATAGGGGGATTGATTTAGATGATTGCCACTTATACCACCTGTATAAAGAGTTTCGAAGTAGGCGGTCATTACCATAAATGGCTGCTCTGGCAGTAAGTGTGAGCATGCTGCTTAGGTAGCCTCAAACTACACGTCTAGGGCTGTTACCTGCAGGTAGTAGCGGCCCTTTTAGGGGCCGGACCCGCTGTTGGTCCTGGAGCTTTCTGTGCCAGTTTGGAGAGCAGACTCTTCACTTTTTCCCACTGTGAGACTTCTCCCTGCTGAAATCAAGGTAGATCAGTGTGAATATTGTGTGGCCCTGGCTCAGTGGCAGACACGGACTGAATAATAATCATTATTTCACTAGCAGATAGATGCTACACTAAGTATGCGGTCGCTGGTCTCATACGCTGCGGTATGTCTATAAAGAGCAGTCTTAGGGCAAAAATCTAGAAGTGGAGCAATCAGCAGGAACATTCCACTGCATTACTTAGAACACTTTGTCTCAGACCGTGTGTATTAACATTACTCTTCGATGATTTCTCACCACGTGAGTGGCTTTTTAAGTAATGGATGTTTACATGAATAAAAACCGGTAATTCTGCACTAGCCGGAGGCTCTCCTTAAATGACATCCGCCTGTTCCCATCTATTCCACCAAACCAAGTCAAAAATGCAAACTGTATCACCCTCACCAATCAAACACACACTGTTTTCTAAACACCTAGCTATGTACCACTCCCATATGCATCTGCTCAAACGGACACCTACTGGGTTACAAGCATCCCTTAAACTCCAGATCTGTGGGTGGGCTACAAATCCCATTAGCCTTAGTCTGTTGCTAGCTTACTAAGGATGATGTGAATTGCAGTATAACAGCTGGATAACTACAAGGTTCTCAGTGATACTCCTAACAGTAAACATTCACAATCTACTCCCTTAGTAAGGCGTGTACAGCCTGGCTCCTCTCTCAATTTTATATGAAATGGCACAACCTGTATAAGCTTGCCAGGGATCTAAATGGAACATCTGTATCGGTGTGCCAGGGATCTAAATGGAACATCTGTATCGGTGTGCCAGGGATCTAAATGGAACAATCTGTATCGGTGTGCCAGGGATCTAAATGGCACAACCTGTATCAGCTTGCCAGGGATCAAAATGGCACAACCTGTATCTGTGTGCCAGGGATCTAAATGGAACAATCTGTATCGTCGTGCCAGGGATCTAAATGGAACAATCTGTATCGGTGTGCCAGGGATCTAAATGGAACAAATCTGTATCGGTGTGCCAGGGATCTAAATGGAACAAATCTGTATCAGCTTGCCAGGGATCTAAATGGAACAATCTGTATCTGTGTGCCAGGGATCTAAATGGAACAATCTGTATCTGTGTGCCAGGGATCTAAAGATATATAGATATCCATTCTAAAGAATGTATATATTCCTATTCCATCACACACTTACTCTGCTGATCTGTATTCCTCTATTGAGTTTCTCTCCTATTCAGTCTATTAATAGCACCAACACCCTCTAAGCCATGTTATTTTTGCTAATTATACTAGTGACAGTAATAAGTGCCAGTTAGCTGTATGTGCACCCGAGTGTCAGCCAGCCGTGTGTATTCGCAGACTCACTTTAAAGCTTCGATGCCTGGTCGCTGTGGCGTCCTCCTGCAGATTTGGTACACTGACAAAATGAGACTCCATTTTCTGAGCTCCCGTCAGACTGTTAACTGCAAAGGAACAATGTTATTTCAGAGAGACGGACACAGAGCTCCACTGGAGCTTCCCCATTGTCTAACTTCTACACAGTGTTGAGAAACATTGAGGTATTATTTAGTCTGCAGCCGCTCCTAGTGTCATGCTTCAGCTAATAAACACTGTCAGGAGAACCAGTAGTATCCCTGTGCACTGAAAAAATATCTTACTCATGATTTTCAGTTCATTTCACCTGAATACAGTCATCACCCAACGTACCCAACCCACAACTTATAAGCCCGTTTAACAGGCTTCAATGTCTTAATCAGGGAATGGGAGAAGCTCTGTATAGAAAGATTTTTCTTTCGCACAGACCATGGATCAAGATATGCTTATATTGAAGTGTTTAAGGGGTGCATGATGGGTAATTCTCCCTACTTCGGTCAATTTGTGCTAGCTCTTGTGGTTGAGACATACCTGGCTGCTGAGGTAGGTTTGCCAGTATCCCTGTGTGGGAGCTGGATCTCTTTCTGTAGTTTTGTCTTTCCCAGGATCGTGCATTGGGACGTCCGTCGGGTGTATCTTGCTTTAGAGCTCTGCCAGAGTGGGAACTGCCGCACTGGCAGGAGTCGACAAACACTACCTACGGGGGAAAGAGGCGTACAGGTCAGGCAAAGATATGGTTGGGGGATGGCGGTGCTCTTTCTACTTCTGTACACCATGCCGAGGTAGATCTGACACATGGATGGATATAGTAAAACATAAAGGTGAATTCTAGGGGGGGAAGTTCTAATAGTGGAGCAGTCACCGTGGACCACTTTTAGAACTTGGCTCCAGAATGGACTTTTAGAAATAACCCCCCATGGAGTGCTACCCACAGGTGGAAGACAGACTTAGCATCACAATGTAATGCAGTAACAAACACAAAGCTAGTGTGTTAATACAGTGACACACAGGGGGCGCTACAGTGGTTAGAGACTGTCCTTTTCAATAGAATGCAGCACTCACTCTATTGTGCAGTCTCTCCTCGGCCTGTTTCTTTTCAAGTTGCAGTCTCTGGTTCCTTTGTTGCAGTTCTGCTATCTGCTCCAACATGTGGCACAGATTATCCAGATACTTGAGTCCATCTCCAGGCAGCAGCAAGGGATCAGGTTTCTGTTATATATGGCACAGGAGAAAAACAAGGATGAGTATAGGAAAGAGCAGAGCAGCGTTTCCAGCATTAGTCCTTTTTATGTTTCCACAAAACTAGCATTTTAACGTACAAAACGCAATATCATTACTATAGAGCCCTGATAATCCAACTGGTTTTACCCACCTCAGTTTCTGAAATTGATTGTGATGGACTCTTTGTCCGGTGGGAGGGAGGTTTCTCACTACATTGTTCCTTAAGTGATCCAGAGTATTGTCTACTGAAACAGGCTTTCCGGTTCAGTGTGGATTCCCGACTACTGCCCCTTTGCCTCCTGCTCCGGAGAACTGCCTGCTCCAGTTTATGGGGCAATCCTGACGTGTCTCTCCGCTGGAGAGTTCGTTGGACTTTGATGCTCTGAGGCTTCAGATGGACCTCCAGGATGTCCGTTTCCTCAGATGAAGACTCTCTTAAGCTGTCAGGCTCCTCATGGGCAGAGCCTTTGAGATGTTCCGCCTCCTCGGAGTAAACAGTGTCCAGGCTCTCACTCTCCTCATGACTATAGGAGCTCTCAGAATCGAAAGGGGAGTGTGGCAGCAGTTCCACCCCTGAATCTTCTGACTCAGACTTCACCAGACGGGCACGTGTCAGAGTGGCCTCCTTTGTTATGTAGTGCTCACGGCTATATCCAGGGGCGACACTACTACAGCTATCCAAGCTAGGATCCATAAGTCTCCGATACACAGCAGTGCTGCCAAGCGGCACACAGTCCTCCAAATCACCTGTAAGAATACAACAGCAGTATGAGAGAATAGCAGACAAAATAAAGGCCAAGCATTACTGTAAACTGAAACCAGGACAGTCCAAATTATTCCAGACCCTGTTTGCAAACCAAGGAGTAAATACTTGTATTATCAAAACAGCAATGTACAAAAAATCCTTATGACATTCAGTAACCCGAACACAGGATTACTCCAGTAATAAGTGATGAATAGGGATACGTGTATAAAAAATGTGTCTGTGGTTCAATAATATGGAGTCTATTCACTAAAAGGTGAGTTGCTGGTGAGTTGACATTTAATCTCACCAATTTAGCGAATTATGCAGGAACAAACCTGGTGAGTTTGCTTAGTGGGGGAACGTATAGTTAAAACACCGGAACCTCACCTTCTAGTGAATAGACCCCTATGTATGATGGCACTTATTTAAAATGCTCTCTGTAAAAGAAAAATCTAAAAAATAATAACTTTAGACTGTAGGGATAACACTGGACATATGAGGGTATGGAATTCCGGTTTACTATTTAACAACCATGGTAATAAATAAATAAATAAATACTTGTATTAGTAAAAATATACTGTTTTTCAGGAAATGTGCATTGCTCTACACTACGATTTTTTTTTTTTTTTTATGAAATATAAAAAAAAAAAAAAATCGTAGTGTAGAGCAAATTCTGAAATACGAACAGCATCCACATGGGGATCCCAGGGATTGAAACAAACTGACGTATGTACATGTGAATCCAGCCCGCAGCCTTCGTAAGGGGAGATCAATGCGCAACACACAACAGGGAACGCAAACAAGCTACACATTAATGTGAACAGTGGAAATTATACGCTAGACACACAACACAATGCAAATAAATCCACAACCACAGGAGCAACAACACATTGAGATCTATTCAATGACATACAGATTGCAAAAAATCTGCCCACAATATCTCTAATGGAAGAAAATCTCCAGTATGCCTGTGGTTATTAATGCCAGGTTTTTGTTACAGATTTAGTGACTCGGCCCCATTACCTCTTCCTCATAGAGATAAAAAGCCAAACTTCATTCTAATGCAAGATCTTATAACTAGAGAAATTAAAATGACAATCTACAGATACTTTATATAAAATAAATCCATACGTCTGTGTAACACACAAACACTATAAGGCAGCAGCAGACACTTACCTGTTAGCATGTGAACAGTGAGCGATAAAAATAGACTGACTGGCTAAGGTAGTAGATCCCTTTTTAAAGCTCTCTCAGTCATACCTGCCCTTTTCGTGCCTGATGTGGAGACACCAAGTCTAAACTATCTCATACCTGCCCCTACTGTTCTTATCTATCCAAGGCACCCTCCCTCCTTCCATCCCTCCCTCCTTTCTCATCCCTTATAAGGAGTGCTGTTAAGGGCAGGATTTTTGCCATTGCTCATACTCTGACACATGGATATGTAGCTCTCAGGATATAAGGGAATGTAGTATGACCAGAGAGACGACATTTCTCTATTCAGAGAGCAGTAGTGGGACAAAGATTCACTGGAGAGACAATAGTGCAGTGACTGGGCTATATGCATTTGAATGACACACACAGAAGGCAGACTACAGGTGAATGCTGCTGCTCCTGCATGATAGACAGAGAGATAATGCAAAGAGGCCGCTGTGTCTGCCAGTATTATTTCTATCTATAGATAATACATGTAGCCGGCTGCTCTGAGACTAACTCCATGTTCCCAAGTAGAGGATCCTAATTCTGTTCCAAGATTGAGGGCTCTGAACCCAATTCCCTATTCATGCCCAGCTACGGTGGGTTTGATTATTTGCTGCTTGGGGTTGTATATAAACAGCAATTAAGTTCTAAAAGTGGAGCAATCACCATGGAAATGAATGGAATGTTGATTCTGGTTTTAGAACTTTGCACTCTGACTGCAGCACCAATTGTGACCAGTTTCATTGTCATAGGAGAATGATTATGGCTAGTCTGCATCCAGCCACCCCCGGTCTATATCTAAATCTAATCTTTCTGGATCCAGTCCATGCCCCCATTGTGGTAAGCTGTTTAATGCATCCTTAGTGGCCAATAGCCAAACCTGAAAACTCCCAAAGTTTGCCCAGTGAGGGTAAATGGGCAGGTTCTCAGGCCTGATGATATTTGAGATTCTTAACTGGTAGATCTCAAACTCATATGTCATAGGTGAAATTCCTACTTGAACACAGGTGACAACTGAGAATTTCCAGATAAGTCAGCGTTTCCTGGTATAAGAACCAATCTGGTTACGGCAGGGTGCAACTAAATCTTTGTTAATTGTCCAGGTCATTTCATGTAGAAAGTTCCCAATTAGTGCAATAGAATTCCTAATCAGTGATAACTATAGGATGCAGGGAATTGAGGGGGTAATCTCAAACGTTAGGCCAATGTAGCCGACTTGGAAACATTCTCCAATGCAGCTGAATGGGAGGACTTTCCCATCTCAATTCCCTGCAACTGTCTCTTTATCGAGTAGACCATTAAATGTCTCTAGAGGCCTAATTTAGCATGTAATATCAATTTCCAACATTGCTTTAAGAGATTAAGCATTAACAACAATATGGCTGGCCCTGTACCCACAGTATACCTAGCCCTGTACAATGCACCCACAGTATACCCAGCCCTGTACAATGCACCCACAGTATACCTAGCCCTGTACAATGCACCCACAGTATACCTAGCCCTGTCCCATGCAGCCACAGTATACCTAGCCCTGTCCCATGCCGCCACAGTATACCCAGCCCTGTCCTATGCAGCCACAGTATACCCAGCCCTGTCCCATGCAGTCACAGTATACCTAGCCCTGTCCCATGCAGCCACAGTATACCCAGCCCTGTCCCATGCAGCCACAGTATACCCAGCCCTGTACAATGCAGCCACAGTATACCTAGCATTGTCCCATGCAGCCACAGTATACCCAGCCCTGTCCCATGCAGCCACAGTATACCCAGCCCTGTACAATGCAGCCACAGTATACCTAGCATTGTCCCATGCAGCCACAGTATACCTAGCCCTGTCCCATGCAGCCACAGTATACCGAGCCCTGTACAATGCACCCACAGTATACCCAGCCCTGTCCCATGCACCCACAGTATACCCAGTCCTGTACAATGCAGCCACAGTTTACCCAGTCCTGTACAATGCACCCACAGTATACCCAGCCCTGTCCCATGCACCCACAGTATACCCAGTCCTGTACAATGCAGCCACAGTTTACCCAGTCCTGTACAATGCAGCCACTGTATACCCAGTCCTGTACAATGCACCCACAGTATACCCAGCCCTTTCCCATGCACCAACAGTATACCTAGCCCTGTCCCATGCAGCCACAGTATACCCAGCGCTGTACAATGCATCCACAGTATACCCAGCCCTGTCCCCATGCACCCACAGTATACCCAGCCCTGTCCCCATGCACCCACAGTATACCCAGTCCTGTACAATGCATCCACAGTATACCCAGCCCTGTCCCATGCATCCACAGTATACCCAGCCCGGTCCCATGCACCCACAGTATACCGAGCCCTGTACAATGCACCCACAGTATACCCAGCCCTGTCCCATGCACCCACAGTATACCCAGTCCTGTACAATGCAGCCACAGTTTACCCAGTCCTGTACAATGCACCCACAGTATACCCAGCCCTGTCCCATGCACCCACAGTATACCCAGTCCTGTACAATGCAGCCACAGTTTACCCAGTCCTGTACAATGCAGCCACTGTATACCCAGTCCTGTACAATGCACCCACAGTATACCCAGCCCTTTCCCATGCACCAACAGTATACCTAGCCCTGTCCCATGCAGCCACAGTATACCCAGCGCTGTACAATGCATCCACAGTATACCCAGCCCTGTCCCCATGCACCCACAGTATACCCAGCCCTGTCCCCATGCACCCACAGTATACCCAGTCCTGTACAATGCATCCACAGTATACCCAGCCCTGTCCCATGCATCCACAGTATACCCAGCCCGGTCCCATGCACCCACAGTATACCCAGTCCTGTACAATGCACCCACAGTATACCCAGCCCTGTCCCATGCACCCACAGTATACCCAGCCCTGTACAATGCAGCCACAGTATACCCAGCCCTATACAATGCACCCACAGTATACCCAGCCCTGCTCTCTGTGCCCCATCTCATCAAGATGCTCTCCGTGGAATGTATGAAAAGAGAAAAATTCCAAAGACATGAGTAATCAGAACTGAATGTCGGAGCAGATAGCTATCTGCATAGCATCTCTATTCACTGCAAGGGAAATGCCAAGACACACCGCAGAATACATAAACACACACAGCTATCTGTATCATACAATATATACCCACACAGCTAACTGTAACATACAATACATACCCACACAGCTATCTGTATCATACAATACATACCCACACAGCTATCTGTATCATACAATACATACCCACACAGCTAACTGTATCATACAATACATACCCACACAGCTATCTGTATCATACAATACATACCCACACAGCTATCTGTATCATACAATATATACCCACACAGCTAACTGTAACATACAATACATACCCACACAGCTAACTGTATCATACAATACATACCCACACAGCTATCTGTATCATACAATACATACCCACACAGCTATCTGTATCATACAATATATACCCACACAGCTAACTGTAACATACAATACATACCCACACAGCTATCTGTATCATACAATACATACCCACACAGCTATCTGTATCATACAATACATACCCACACAGCTAACTGTATCATACAATACATACCCACACAGCTATCTGTATCATACAATACATACCCACACAGCTATCTGTATCATACAATATATACCCACACAGCTAACTGTAACATACAATACATACCCACACAGCTAACTGTATCATACAATACATACCCACACAGCTAACTGTATCATACAATACATACCCACACAGCTATCTGTATCATACAATACATACCCACACAGCTATCTGTATCATACAATACATACCCACACAGCTAACTGTATCATACAATACATACCCACACAGCTATCTGTATCATACAATACATACCCACACAGCTATCTGTATCATACAATACATACCCACACAGCTAACTGTATCATACAATACATACCCACACAGCTATCTGTATCATACAATACATACCCACACAGCTATCTGTATCATACAATACATACCCACACAGCTAACTGTATCATACAATACATACCCACACAGCTATCTGTATCATACAATACATACCCACACAGCTATCTGTATCATACAATACATACCCACACAGCTATCTGTATCATACAATACATACCCACACAGCTAACTGTATCATACAATACATACCCACACAGCTATCTGTATCATACAATACATACCCACACAGCTATCTGTATCATACAATACATACCCACACAGCTAACTGTATCATACAATACATACCCACACAGCTATCTGTATCATACAATACATACCCACACAGCTATCTGTATCATACAATACATACCCACACAGCTAACTGTATCATACAATACATACCCACACAGCTATCTGTAACATACAATACATACCCACACAGCTATCTGTATCATACAATACATACCCACACAGCTATCTGTAACATACAATACATAAACACACAGCTATCTGTATCATACAATACATAAACACACAGCTATCTGTATCATACAATACATAACCACACAGCTATCTGTATCATACAATACATACCCACACAGCTATATGTATCATACAATACATACCCACACAGCTATATGTATCATACAATACATACCCACACAGCTATCTGTATCATACAATACATACCCACACAGCTATCTGTATCATACAATACATACCCACACAGCTATCTGTAACATACAATACACACACACCACACAGCTATCTATAACATACAATCCATAAACACACACAGTATCTGTATCATACAATACATACCCACACAGCTATATGTATCATACAATACATACCCACACAGCTATCTGTATCATACAATACACACACCACACAGCTATCTGTAACATACAATACATACTCACACAGCTATCTGTAACATACAATACATATCCACACAGCTATCTCTAGCATGGAATAAATGCGTATCACAGAATACATGCCCCACAGCCATCTGTCCCCTGGAATAGACACACAAACAGCCATCTGTGCCATGCAATACATACAGTCATATGGACCCCGGGAATACACACACAGCCATCTGTGCCATGGGATACACACACAGTCATTTGTACTCCGGGAATACACACACAGCCATCTGTGCCATGGGATACACACACAGTCATATGTACCCCGGGAATACACACGCAGCCATCTGTGCCATGGGATACACACACAGTCATATGTACACCCGGGAATACACACACAGCCATCTGTGCCATGGGATACACACACAGTCATATGTACACCGGGAATACACACACACAGCCATCTGTGCTATGTAATACACTCACAATCATCTGTGCCATGGAACACACACACTGCTATCTGTGCCATGGAATATACACACTGCTATCTGTAGCATACTTAGATTCAGTACAATTTAAGATCAGACAATGTAGCTGGACTGATCCTCTTTTGTAATTGTTGTATTTTATTGACAGTTTTGTTACATTATTCTCCCCTGTTTAGACTACCGCACTCTCCATAGAGAGCCATAGGTGATCTGACACTAAACACTTTCCACCTTCTCCCTAAATCTAGCAGGCATTAGTGTCTCTTTGGTCCCTAGTGCTTATTACCATACCGCCACAGTGCCTTGGAGCTGCCCAGTAAAATGCTCAGCACTGACATGTTGGAATGGGATAGCAAATAACCAGAGGGAAGATATACAACACACTATGATCAATTGATCGTCCATCAACAAGACTTGCTAGAGCATACAGGAGGTCATCTAATAATCCACTGGTAGCAAGTGATGGAGCAATTGACCCCAGGCTGATGGGTCACTGGACAGGTGCTTTACTATTCTCACCTGAGCTTTGGGGGCTGTTGCTTGCTGCCAAATACCTGTTGGCCAATGGTCTTTAACACCACAGTTCAGTGTCCTGTCCTGGTGGCTATAGGGGTTAAGGGTCACAGTAATCACTGGTCAATGTGTCAGTAGGAGACATGGCTGCTGACCCCATTCCCATATAGTTCTTAACACAACACAAACAGTTAATTACCTAATTGATGACTGGTTTTACTATAGTTCATGGTATCTTCCAGGTGTCATATTCTATCTGATGCCTAAATACCAGGACCACATGTTTATCAGAGAAATTAATTGATAAATATAAAAAAATGCAATATTTAGAGCGTTAACTGATCTTTAAAACACGACACTCAACTGGGTTTATTTATAGATACCAATTCTGGGGCACAGCTCTAAAAGTGCAACATGTCTGCCCCCTGATCAAGCGCTGTAAATAGTTTTTTCGGTTCCCAGAATGTATTTGAGTCAACATTTTAACAAATGTCATCATTACTATTATTTCTTTAAATAAAAAATAAAAAAAATTGTAAAATTACTGAAATATAACATTAAAAGGTCCAAAAATAAAGAAAAGAACCTATGCCAGTACTCATTGTGCTAGGGTTTTGAAGAAGTCCTGTATATATATATATATATATATATATATATATATATATATAAAACAGATGTGTGATTGTTTGTGTGAGTATATGTATATATGTGTATTTACATATTTATATTCCCATATATACACATATAACAAGGTTACAGACATCTCTATCTCTAATCCCTCTTTAAGAGTCTCTTATCTTGTGTCTCTTAGTCTGTCTCTCTATCCACTGTTTGTGACTTCTCTCTCATTTCTACCTGCTTTACCACAGACATTCTCATCTTGCACTCCCGTCTCCCTCACCTCACCACCAACTCACAGTAACACCATTTCTGTCCAGACTGTCCACACCCAGACCAGACAGATAAACAGAAAATTCAGCTTAAAATACTAAGCAATGATTCCTCCAATGAACCCTTTACAAGCCACTCATGGCCTCATCTAAGCAGCCCATTTTCCCATGTTGCCCCATCAGCTGACTAGGTGTCATAGACAATTTGAACAAAAAGATGACTTTCATATCACACCTTCACAGTTCCTTTATACCCTATTATTTAAAAATACCTGATCCCAATTCCATTTTTAATTCATTCTTAGACCACTATGTAAATATAGTCACATTTCTAAAAAAAAAAAAAAAAAAAAAAAAATAACAACCAAAAGTTAAAAAAAAAAAAAAAATTTTTTTTTTTTTTTGCAAAGAACAATTTTGTAGCAAAATTATAAAAGTAGAGCATGGTCAGCCAACTCTTTCCATTGGTTTCCATGGTGATTGCTCCACTTTTAAAACTGTGACCCAGACTTAGACTCTTAGAACTCCCACAGTACACAAAAAACCCAAGGGTTACAATTGTTCATGGTGTGAGGGTTTGTTCCTGCAGATACAGAGATAGGAATGACTGATAATAACTAATCCATTCCTGATTGTACCAAAAAGCTCATGGTCTATTTTTTTTTCTCAGGTTAACCAAGCGAGGCAGAGGGGTCAAGATGTTTCTAAAGTGGTCTGCGTGATCAGAAAGGTGTGTGTTAATAAATCGTATTAGAACGTTTTTATTTATAGTAAAGGGGAATAAACTGCCTGTTAATCCAAGAAGAATATGTCTATTTAGCAGGAATACCAAAGCAGTCTAAAATCTGATTGAATGAACTTGATATAAACAAATCTACACATTTAAATGGCTAATTACGTATATGTACATCTGACTATCTGACCACATTTTGTGGTCAGATAGTCTGTATGCTGGACACCTCAGATATAGGGTTTTTCCTAGGGTTGACATCTTTTCTACAAAAAAAATACCAGCCATGCTACTGCCTCAAGCCAATTTGTTTTACCAGCCTGTGCACACTATTTCAGAACTACCGTGTGGTCTGGGCCCCACATAGGGTTGCCACCTTTTCTTCCAAAAAATACCGGCCTTGGTACTGTCTCCATAGACTTAACATTGGCCTTAAAATACCGGCCAGGTGGCAACCCTACCCACACAACAATTGTTGAGTGGTGGACATCTTCCTGCTCAAACTGTATTGTTGCCTCTGCAATACAATAATAATACTGAAGAGATCTGCAGGAACCTACAGTTTGCAGCTAGCATTTCTTGAAGGCTATCCCAGGTATCTACTACTCTTTCTAGCACAGAGGGAAAAAAACAACAACAAAAGGATGCAGAATTAACAGGGCAAGTAAAACGAGCCAAATATACATAAACAGAAATGTATATATTTTTTAAATGGGATAATAATACGAAAGCAGGCTTTTCCCATTAAAATGAAATTAGTAATTCAGCATGTATACTAAAGTACATTTAGAGATGTTGAAACATATAAGTGATGGCTATTTTTCACTTTTATTTCTCTAGGATGTCTGGGCAACACAGGGGCTTGTTCTGATCACTGAGCTAATTAGGTATTCTACATTTAGATTTAGAACCCAATATAAATGCAGCTTGGACCTCAAACATGTCTGTCATCCTCAATAGGCAGGTTCCATAACTTTTACATACATATATTCACTGTCAGTGTGGAATTTTATATACCGGTCATTTATATTCAGGCATACGTTACCCTTTAAGGGTTTTCATCAAACCACAAGACGAGATTTGAGATAAAGAGTAGGGGTAGAACAAGAGATCTTACACTGAAGTTGGTGGGTGGCAGGCTCAAAAGAATGTGAAGTATTACTGCAGACCAGGGCGCAGGGGTCAGAGAATCTCAGCAAAAGCTACTGCAGTGATTCATTCAGAATTTCTATGAACAGACGCTAAATATAATAGGACAAAAACTAACCAGGGGGTGACTCTTACCGCTGGGTGCGAAAGGTCAAACGATGTGGGACTAATGATCCTTTTCTATGTGAGAACTTAAGAACCTTAATAGAAAAAAGTCTGAACACAGATCTAATATCGTTTTGCAAACAAATGTCATACTACTAATTATATATGGAATTTAGATATCTTCAAAGGTAAACTACTGCACTAAAAAATACATTTCTGTCAGATGAGGCATTATCAGTGGCGTCTCCAGCATTAATATTTGTGGGGGGGGGGGGGGGGGGGCATGGACAAAATACAGAAACCAACTTCAGCTTTGTTGAATAAAATAAACACTTTCCATTCCTTAACATAATGTAATATTATATATACGGTATATATATTGTCCAGCTGGGGGACCACATTTTCATTTGCACACTTTGCTTCCTGTTGGGCTGTTTTTCACACACAGCAGAAATAGTGACCAGGAAGTGCTCACAGTAAATGAATGGGGAAAAAACAACCCTTATACCATTTCAACAGTTTTGTGTTCTTCGAGGTATAGAATGCGGATATTAAAAGTTTTCAGGCAGAAATGTATGTTTTAGTATTTTTGATACGTTCTATAAAACAAGATTAACTGCAAATATAGTTAGACATGAAAATAGCTTTCCCTTCTAAATTCCTTAAAAAACAACTGCGCTAATGACCAATAAATAGTAAACATGTACTATACCCCCAACCAACTCAGAGAGAAGCTGTGGGCCCATGACACAGCAGCCATGGTTGGTGTTCGACGCAGTACTTGCTAAACCTAACTCCTACTGAGAGGTGAGGTTCATCTGTAAGCGCCCATACACCAATGATGGTCCATACACCAAATGTCAGGTCTTTGGTCTTTGTTTTGCAGAGACTACAGGAATTATCATCGGATTGGTGTCCAGCAGGAGCACTGGTCAGAAGGTAGTTCTAATCAGGCAGAAGTTGCTTTCTGCCTGATAAAAGACAGAACTTAAAATCAAATTTAATTCACAACAACTTCAAAAAGAAATCAGGTTTCTCTCTCCTCAATGCCCTGTTTTTCTGTTACACCAAGAGTGTTACTGTACTTTCCTCACAAATCCATATAACATGGATCTCCAAATTACCTTGTTAACAGCAGAGGTGTTAAAAATGCAGTTCCCTAACACCATAATTACTAGGGTCATATACTGCTGAATATTTGCACCAGGCCTACACATACTGATTGTAGGATCACCAGATGTCGCTCTATAATAATCATTGCTGCCCTGCATTATGCTTTTTTTTAATGTGTCCGCAGTTAGCAGGGGAATCTGGTCATTGCATGGGCACTCAGATCTTTTTAAAAGGAGGCACTTCACACACACACACATGGGATACTGGAAAAAGATTAGGGAGATGCTGCAGGAACAATTGCCAGTTATGTCCCTGGGATCTATTCACTAATGAAGGGATGAATAGATGAATGTGTGACTCCCCCTCACAGCAATCAAAAGGCCAAAGGACTAATTATGCAGCACAAGGAGAATGCTAGTATTGTATATGT
This sequence comes from Pelodytes ibericus, assembly GCA_036172795.1. Taxonomy (NCBI): domain Eukaryota; kingdom Metazoa; phylum Chordata; class Amphibia; order Anura; family Pelodytidae; genus Pelodytes; species Pelodytes ibericus. The sequence goes on along the minus strand of CM069858.1, from coordinate 201,847,766 downwards.
AAACAGCATCAACAAATTCCACAGCAGTGAACATGATAAGTAAAGAGTAACTTGACAGGCAAAAGCAAAGTGGAATTAACAAAAAAAGATACACACAAACCGTTTCCGAAAGAGCAGCCATTAAGGTACGCAACGTGTCTTGCAATAAAGTAGCGCAGATTTTCGCCAAATAATTACCTAGGGTGAATGTAAGATGCTAATGGATGTCACAGAAACCATGAGACATAAAGATCACGGGGATGCTTTGCCACTGGTCAAGTTTTGATCAGGCAGAAGTTGGATTCTGCCTGGTTAAAATGTATTTCAAGGTTTAGACCCACATGCCACTGGCGATCTATAGACTTACAGTGGACTTTGTGAAGCACACAGACATGTTTGAAAGGAATACATTAGGCTAAACATGTTCAAGTTAATATAGTGATGTTTAACTCATTAAAGGCTGCAAAGCATTGGGTAAAAACGGTATAACGCGTATGACTTGTAAGAACACAAATGCTTATTGCAAAAAGAATACCACCTTTCAATACACATTAAATCACTCCACAAGCAACAAAATAATATTTAATCTATCATTGCAGAAATCCCCATACTATGTCTTGTGTATTCATAATGCTACAGGCAAGCCATCACCATGGATGGATCCCATGCATGACAGGAAGTGGCTACTGGGGTTTTTTTGAAGAGCTATGAAGAGTAAGCTTTTTGAGAGATCATCTCTCACACAAGCAACGGTTATAATTACACACAGCTATACTCCCAGATAACGTTACTCAATGGGCACAGAGAGCAATGCTAGGGTTTTATAGCCCACGGGCAGTGTATAAAGAGCAACTCTGGGATCAAGTTCTAAAAGTAGATCGATCAGTTTGAACATTCCATTGGTTTCAATGCAGATTGCAGCATTTTATAAACTGCTGTCATTACTGATCTTAAAGCACAATTCTAATCGTTATGAAAAACATTCCTGCTTTTTTTTTTTAATACGTGATCATACATGATTCTGATAAATCAATGTCCCATTTTTCACTGGTCTCTTCCCTGCCTCATCGGATGCAGGCTCCGCTTATAAGGTCGCAGCAGCATCTCCCATTCTGACAGCATCATCCTTACAATATTACATCCTTACAGTATGACATTTTACCTGCACTGCAGAGAGATCCCAGTGTCAGTTTCCTGTGTCTGCCCAGCATCCTGCACATCCACGGAGCAGAGCTTCCCAATGAGAGAGAGACTTGCGCTGAGTGTGGGAGAGACACTTGAAAGACCCTCCGTGTGCTCCTGGGTGGGAGGGTTTTGTCCTGTCAGCTGCCTGGGGAGGAGCTGGAGCGTTTTTATTTATTAGAAGAAAAAAAAGACTTTTGTTCTTTCACACCCAGCCTTAAAGTAAAATACCCCACACCTCACAAATAGACCCTGCGATACCGCCTAGCTGTGGCTATTGTAATGGAATGAGTCAGCAGAGCTAACAATCTAATACAGATATAATCCAAAACATCATATCTGAGATTGAGAACGACCTGATAAAGCCTATATTATATTAAAGACTAGTAATCTTCTAATCTGTGGGAAGGGAAATGAGTTTAGGGCTAAACAAGGGATCACAATGGGGAACAGATAGTATAACTTACTGGATTTTAACGCAGCATTGTCACTAATCCTCCCAAATGATTGTGTTTTGCTGGTAATGTGCAGCTGCTGACAATGTATATTTATTACACAATAATTGGGCGAGTTATTTGTTGAAAGTGACCTGTGACAAAAAAAAAATTTCCGCTAATGAAGGCAACAATGTGTCCCCGAAAACAAGATTAGTGAGACACTATTGTGAATCTCAACACCCAACAGTCATTTAATTAATATGTTTGTGCTATGAACTGATAGGATTCAAAGGGAAATGTAGTTTGTATAATGAAACCCATTTAGAAAAGTTCAAAGATATATATATATGAGGTCTATTCACTGAATATTGAACTGTGTCAAATTGACAAACACCAGGCTGAACTAGCTGGGCTGATATAATAGACAAATTGGACATTGTTTTGGCTTGATTTAGTGGAGATAGTTTAGTGGGCTAATGTGCCATTTGCAGAATTTGTTTAACCCTCAGCATTGCATGTTTAACCCTCAGCATTGCAGGTTCAGTTCCTGGCAGGGCAATGCATATCATCCTTTCAATGAAATTGGATAGTAACATCATTATTTGATGAATATCTGAATAGAAACAGAGGCTGTGTCGTCAGATAAGAACCCTTCGGTCCATCTAGTCTGCCCAATTTTCTAAATGCTTTTATTAGTCCCCGGCCCTATCTTGGATCCAGGATAGCCTTGTGCCTATCCCACGCATGCTTAAACTCCTTCACTGTATTTACCTCTATCACTTCTGCTGGTGTATCTTTCCTGGCTAAACTCTGCAATGTGATATTATTATTAATTTTGTTAGAGACTTAGAATGCATCGGCAGCTAGGAACCGTTCGGCCATCTAGTCTGCCCAGATTTTCTAAATATGTTTATTAGTCCCTGGCCTTATCTAATATCTAGGATAGCCTTATGCCTATCCCACGCTGGATTAAAGTCCTTCACTGTGTTAACCTCTGCCACTTCCGCTGGAAGGCTATGCCATGCATCCACTACCCTCTCAGCAGAGCAATACTTCCTGAGATACTTTTAGCAGAAATGTCTGATTCGTAATATGTATGAGATTTGCTTGTTTTTATATATTGATTGGTAAAAACAATACACATTTTATGGCATCCAGTATATTCTCATGTGAGAAATATCTCGAAGCGACCATGATGGGCTGATATCTTTTGCTATAACGGCCAAAACCAATTTAGTGGCCCATTCAGCTGAATTGGTGTTTTTTTCCCCAAACTTTATCAGCCTACCCGTTATCATCAGAGATATGTTATAAGGGTTGAGAGAAAGAGAAGACAATTGTATAGAAAGGTAGAAATTGCTGTGCTCCTCAGAATCTAGAAGGGTAAATGATTGCTGCCCATTTAGTCATGTAAGAGAGCAGGCTGCATTTGTCACAAGGACCCCTTGTCAGCCCTCCCCTGCATGGAGCTTCAAAGAATGTAGCTTTGATTTGAAATATATTAACATTTTGTTCTACTGTGTCATTTTTTTCCCACTTCCTTCGCTCCTGTCTCTACACACTGATATATAATGGTCAGGCAGCATAACCTTTAAATTACCTCTGTGTGATTATTCATACAGAAGCCATTCAGATTAATGTATTACTCACCCTTTAAACACTCAGGCTCTGATTTAATAGATGACAGGCGAGAAGGAAGAGTGCCTCTGCCTCCTTGCCAAGGGTTTCGGCACAATATTAAAAAAATCTTTCTGGGAAATAGACTCAGTGAGCTGGTATGGGGAACATGATACAGTGGATGTTCCAACAAACACTTGAACTTTTATAGTATATGGTTGAAAGAACCATTCCAGCCCTGAAGAAAAATGCATATTACAGCTGACATAAACGAGAATGCATTTATTTACTTGATTTTACATTCTTATTGTTTATTTTTATTTTCATTTTTGCAATATTTATCATTGAGTACTCCAATAAGGGGGCATTCCCATCATTTCTAGCATTACAAGCAGATGGGTTTGCCATTGAAATTCAGTGGGATGTTCAACTCACATGTGCATTTGTAGTAGGCACATATGAGAGTTGGTGTGTGTACAGCATGCACACTCTTACTGCCCAAACGTCCTACGATCACAAATCCAGTATCAACCCCCTAGCGGTCCCTCACTTCAAACAGGAAGGCGGTCGAGGTTCATTCTCTTTCAGAGCTCCTCATATGTGGAATAGCCTCAGATTCCACGAAATCATCCTCTAGTCCCAGAAAATTAGTCTCCCAAAACCTAATAACAGAATGTAGCTGTTATTAGATTACAAACTCTTATATATACAGTGTTTCCCAAATCCTCAAAACAGATTGTACCTGTTATTAGTTTATAAACATGTATACTGTACATGTTGTTCTTTTTTTGTATCAATAATGATTTACCCTGTATGTTCTCCTTCCAATTTGCTTAAATATTTGTATGTATTTTTAATCTACTGTTAAATGTGTAACTTTGTGTAACTCCATTCTGGACTGGGTCCCCAGGACATACTTGAAAACAAGAGAAATCTCAATGTATTCTTCCTGGTAAAACATTTTCTAAATAAATAATATACTGTACATGTTTATTACAAACTCCTATATATACCATACATGTTTGTTGTTGTAGTCTTTACTTTTCTGTATCAATATTTATTTATCCTCTCCTTGACTTTCTTTATGATCTGCTGTTAAAGGGGCTGTATCACCTGCACTGTTTTTACTGTACACATAGAGCTTAAAAAAATTGATTGTAAATGACCTATACACTGTATTAGAAAAACTGGAAGTAAATTCCTAAATTAGGAGGACAATGTGTTTTAAATGTGTCTGTGGAGCCCCCTCTTATGACATCACCTGTAGCACGGTATCCAAATGAACTGCTTTTCAGTGAGAAATGTGTAATTTGCATACCGTGCCACAGGTGATGTCATAAGCAGGAGACTCCACAGACACATGTAAGGACGCATTTTTCTTCTGATTTAGGCATTTGATTGCAGTTTTGTTAATACAATTTACAGATCATTTCAATCATTTTTTTATGTTCTACACGCACAGGAAAAACAATATTGAGGTGATTCAGTCCCTTTAAATGTGAAACTCTGTGTAATATTGTTTTGGACTTGGTCCCCAGGACATACAACTCATGTAAGGGATGGAGTATGCTCATTTTCTTGGCTGCTCAATTATGTATAGAGCATGTGCCACCAAATAATAATAATAATAATAATAAACATATATTTTATTTGGAATTTCCCTTTAACTTAATCTGTTACTGCCTTTTCCTTTCAGCACTCTCTAATCTTTAGTTCCTCCTTGTTTCCTAGGATTGTGATAAAAAGACTGAAACCACAATTAAAACTTTGATAAAGAAATAATTACATGGATACACCACTGAATGTAAATGTATTTCCCCCCCATAATACATAGGATTTTTTTTTGTAGTTTAAAGAGGAATGTGGCCTAGAAGATGCCAGACCCTTTCTGCCACAACCTGGTATATTACTATTTCTACATTTAAGGTTTTTCCTGAACTGTTTTAAATTGCAATAAATAGAGACAAATCCAAATCTGCACCCATCAAAAGACCAGTGACTAACAATTATGGCTAATTTAATCTCTCTCTATAACTGCAAGCTCTTTGGGGCAGGGCACTTCTTTTATTCCAGTATTAATTTGTTCTGTAATTTACCATTTGCAAAGCATCTTAACATGTATAGCTTGGAGGAAAGACGTAACAGGGGGGCAAAAGATTAAAATTAATATCAGGAAGTATTACTTTACTGAGAGGGTAGTGGATGTATGGAAAAGCCTTCCAGCGGAAGTGGTAGAGGTAAACACAATGAAGGATTTTAAGCATGTGTGGGATAGGCATAAGGCTATCCTAGATATAAGATAAGGCCAGGGACTAATAAACGTATTTAGAAAATTTGGGCAGACTAGATGGCCGAACGGTTCCTAGCTGCCGATGCAAGGACTAATAAAATTATTTCAATTTTTTTTTTATTTCTTATCTGCCGACACATTCTATGTTTGCATCTTTGGTTTGTCCATTGCACAGATGTGCAAAATATGCATCTCCTGTATGCGTACCTCCCAACTTTACCCCCTGGCAAATCGGGACACTGGGGGCGGAGTCTGTGGAGGGGGCTGGGCATCAGGGGTGGAGTCTGGGGAGAGGGTGTCGTGTGCGGTACACTGTAACCCATTTTTGAGCCTGACTTCTGAAGCCGGGATCGCTACTGCTCATGCGTACAATGCTGCGGAATCCTGAGTCCTGCGGTCCCACTGAGCTCTACCTCTGTCCCGAAAAGCAGGACAGAGGTAGAGTGCGGCGGGACAGAGGTACAGAGCTCCCAAATCGGTACTGTCCTACGCAAAGCCCTCCTTATTGGATGTCACTGAATTTCGAGGCCACAGTAAAATTATTCTCAATATAAAACTACAAGTGAACTGAAAATAGTTTTAAAGCAGAATTATGTGCATGTCATGTATGTGTCACGTGTGACATATAAGCTGCCTCTTTAAGGAACCTTTTTGCATAGTCAATTAAAGTTGCAGCTGTATTACTGATATACTCCTGCTTGCCATTGAGTAATCCTGTGAGGCACATAAAATGTGTCCATTGAGGTAGGAAAGCTCTCTTTCATGCCCTATCACTCTGAGCCAATTGAGGCTTAAGCAAGTGTGTCTGTTCACTATATTCATTTCTTACATGTTCCTACAAAGAAATCATATTAAGAAGTGTATATATATATATATATATATATATATATATATACATATAAACACATACATTTCTTAATATATATATATATATATGTAAACATAGAAACATAGAATGTGTCAGCAGATAAGAACCATTCGGTCCATCTAGTCTGCCCAATTTTTTTGAGTACTTTTATTAGTCCCCCGTTCCCGGTCTTATAGCTAGGATAGCCTTGTGTCTATCCCACGCATGCTTAAAATCCTTGACTGTGTTTACCTCTACCACTTCTGCTGGAAGGCTATTCCATACATCCACTACCCTCTCAGTAAAGTAATACTTCCTGATATTACTTTTAAATCGTTGCCCCTCTAATTTAAGACTGTGTCCTATAAATATATATATATATTTAAATCAGCTTCTGTAAAAAAAAAAAAAATCAAATCCCGGTACTACTATATACAGACAGCCTTTTGTTTTGTTTTTAATCTTAAAACACTATTATTTTCTCGCACGTTTATGCCAATGCTGCCTCTCAGTCCTTATTATATAGCTCTCTTAATCACTGCATGTCCCCTTAGGGCAAATGTCATTTGTTAACCTCTGAAATCCCTATTGTCCTTACACCACAGGGAGGAGATTTAGCCTATTAAATCTCCTGGTGCACCTGTGTGTGCTGTATATATGTATATACACATCGGAGGCAAGGAGGCCATGTGGCCCTCGTGTAGTTAAACTTTTCAAAGCAACACACCGTTCACCAACGCAGAAAAAGATCAAACAACTATCCAAATCAGGTAGACGGACCGAGAGTGCAGATTCAAAGGATGTGGAGAGGAAGAGAGGTGTAAGCCTTGATACACTAAGCATCAGGGCCGGTGCAAGGATTTTTGCCGCCCTAGGCAAAATAAAAATTGCCCCCCCCCCCCCCCCCCCCATGATCATATTATTATTCCCCTCAATATGCCAGGATTTTGCCCCTCAATATCCCAGGATTATGCCCCTCAATATCCCAGGATTTTGCCCCACAATATGCCTGGATTTAGCCCCTCAATATCCCAGGATTTTGCCCCACAATATGCCTCGATTTAGCCACCCAATATGCCAGGACTTTCCCCCAAAATATGCCAGGACTTAGCCACCCAGCTATTTCATGCATCCACTACCCTCTCAGTAAAGTAATACTTCCTGATATTACTTTTAAATCGTTGCCCCTCTAATTTAACGTCCTCTAGTTGTGGTAGTTTTTCTTCTTTTAAATTTACTCTCCTCCTTTACTGTGTTAAATTATCAATTGACAGACTCTCATATTTTTTTATCCTTACATTTGAATTACATTTGGACATTGGTAAAACCTTTGTTATATGTAATATGTTTTTACAGTAATGTCACAATTCTGAGGCTACATTATTGCAACATGTTAAATCTTAAATTGGTCACTGTATAATCTGCTATATGCAAGGCTGTATAATCTGCTATATGCAAGGCTGTATAATCTGCTAAATGCAAGGCTGTATAATCTGCTATATGCAAGGCTGTATAATCTGCTATATGCAAGGCTGTATAATCTGCTAAATGCAAGGCTGTATAATCTGCTATATGCAAGGCTGTATAATCTGCTATATGCAAGACTTATCACGGCTATTTAAGCTAGTAAATGAGCTGCTGTGTATTTATTGTTTAATTAAGCAAACACCAAATGCTGCTTTATGATTAGATTTAAATGCCAGGACATAATTGTGTTTAACAGTCCTAACAATATATTATTATCTTACATTGAATTCATATCCTACATTGTCTGTATGTTTTCTCCTACCTCTGATGAAGCATTTTAAGCAAAATGCATCAGGTTTTTTGCCCACGGTTAGAGTATCCACCTTGCTGGTATTCTACTAGCACATCAGCAAAAATGAGCATTAAAAAAAGTAATCCCCCCCCCCCCAACACGTGGCTACCTTACCCGTTGGACACCCCTGACTAGAGTTGCCACCTGGCCGGTATTTTACCGGCAGGCCGGTAAACAATTGGCATCAGGCCAATGTTAAGTCTATGGAGACAGTAGTAAGGCCGGTATTTTTCTGAAGAAAAGGTGGCAACCCTACCCCTGACCGATGAAATACAATACGCAACATATATATTTCAGTGAATTTGGGCAACTTATAAAAAAATATGTAGAGAGAGGGTCTACTCAATAAAGAGAGAATGGTTTTCTCCCATTCATATTCACCAATGGGCCTAAAGTGTGAAATTCCCATCTCAGTTCCCTGCAAGTCTCTTTATTCAGTTGGCCCAAAGGCATTAATACTGGCATTAATGGCTGAAATTAATTTTACAGCTTAGCTATTACTCTTAGTGAATAGTCCCCCACTTCATACAATTATAGAGTTTATTTAAAATAAAAGCATCAGAACTACATACTTAATCCCAGAAATAATGCTCAAACTAGAAAAAAATAATTACACTAACCAATAGAACAAAATAAACTCTGTAATTCTTGTGGTAATATATATATATTATATATTTTAAAACAGCACAGCAGTTTAATATATTTCCATCTAGACTTTATTTTAGAAGCCTCTCCTTATTCCCTCATGTTAGTATAAAGTCTATAACAAATATATATAAAAAAAAATATACAAAATGAGCAACCAATCAGGAAGGTGATCCCAGGTGCCTGCTGGGAAATATTATGTTTCCCAGCAAAAAATGTCATATGGTAGACTGGCATGAACTCATACAGTCATTCAAAATAATGTTTTAGGGATGATGGTTCCTTATAAGTAGATTAGTGCATGTCTGGGTCACACAGTGTGACTTTATAGAAAGCAACAGGTGGTATGTTTCCTAGTAAAAGGAGCCCACTTTCCCTCTCATTTGTGGGCTAGTGGGGGTCCCAGGAACCTTTCCTGTACTAGGCTTCCCCAGTGGGAACCTGAGCACAATACAATGAGGCAGGGCAAGTGCATGCAATAAGAATCCCTGTCATTCTCCTCCCCCACTGTCATGAAACAGGACGTGCTTTCAGTCACACACACACTAGGGATTAACCCAAGCACCAGCATTAAACTGAATTCATCCTAAATACAAATGTCCACAGACCCTAACCTGAATGTCCTGCTAATGAGAGATGCTCTTCAGAGCTCTGCAGGAGGCAGAATACTTGGTTTGCATAATTACCATGTTGCTTTATCAATCTAAAACTGCTTTGGCTGTAGCGCCCATTAACCTCCAATAAACCTATTCTCAAGCAGATTGAGACGTTTGCCATGCAGGGTGGTTTGAACTCATGCTCTGCAGGATTGCATCACAATGATTACAAAGCTGGAAGTTTTTTTTTTTGTGTGTTTTCTTTCAAACTCAAGTGTTATTAAACTTGAAATGCACAGCTGGGAACTTCACTTCAGGAACAGGTTAATGGATGTTAAAGAAGACATTAAAAAGGAAATTAAAGCATACAGAAATCATTTGGGAAATACTTACCTTTAAATGGATTGTTCCAACCTGACATTTCAAAAAATATTATTTTTTTTTCTTTATTTGTTGTAATATCTGGAAACCATACCTTTTCCCATGAATCATTTCTCTCTGTCGATTTGTTTAAAAAAAATAATCTCCAGATTCCCCAAAAATTAGCTTTGAATGGATCTTTAGATATTACCTTTAGCAGGTGTACTGGAGGGATGGATCCTGCTCTGATATAGACATTGGATACCCTCTCATACATCTTCAGATCGAATTATGTTTGCAAAAACTATGCACGTTTGAGTCATAGTTGCCAACATCGGCCATGTTTCCCATATGTGTTGCAGTATGTAGGACCTATAATTGATCATGTTAGCTCCTATAAGATCTCCACCCTGATTAATTAGATTCTGTCTGTGCATATATGTATCTACCAGAGATCTTCATAATTGTGTACTCCAATTGCTGTGACCATACTGACATTTAGATTGTAAGCTCTATGGGGCAGGAATGTGTAAATTCAATATATCCTTTGATAATACCAACTGCCTTACTGTACTTTCCATACTCTAATATCAGTAGCAAAGCACTGAGTACAACCATCCTAGATATAAGATAAGGCCAGGGACTTATGAAAGTATTCCGAAAATACATTAAATTAACATTTATTTATATAGCGCCAACAGTTAAGTAGCGCTAGGTACACAGTACAGAAGGGGACTACTACATGCTATATAGGAAAATATATATGTACACACATTAGGTAGGAAACAGGTAGATGGTATTTGGAAAGCTTTTCAGGGCAGACAATGGTAAAAATCTGTTTACTTTTGTAATATGGTTGAGAAGCAATGAAATAGAAAGAGGTCCACTCATTGACATCCCAATTCACAGGAGCACACTGCAGATTTGGGATGCACCACTAGCCCTTTGTGTTCCCGCAAGACATCCCTGTGTGCAAGACTTACTGGAGCTTTCCATTTAATGAACACTTCCTCTGTATTGACATAACAAAAGTAGAAAGGGTGCTTCAATGCCAATCTGTAAGAGGCAGGAGGAACTATGCTACGAACTAAAAACAATGACTCCTACGGCAAATTATTGTCTACCCTTTATACGATACATGGCCTTTCTAACAAACTACAACTCAAAGATGTCAGCACCTTACTATGTCCACCTTGGAAAAGGAAGACGAGAGAGGAAATATGATAGAAACTTTAAAATATAATAATATAAAGTAGGAAGTTACAGTATTGGAGGGATATGTGGGAAAATATAATTTTACAGAAAGAGTAGTAGCTACCAGGAATTACCTTCTAGCAGAGGCATTAAAGAATGCCTGGGATGCATATATGTCTATCCTGGAAAACAAAACAAACAAAATAAGCCTGAGGTTTCATTATGGAGAGTTAAGATAGCCCAACTGGCTCTTATCTACTGTCACAATCCATGTTGCACTAAACTTAGATCCCAGGAAAGAATGTCTCTTCAAGTGTGTCCTGAGGATATTACTATTGCCCATCTTGATGGGGGTTGAATTGTTACCCAACTGAATGGTGTTCATTTTATCAACTTCAGATGAGTGCAAATACTTTTTTGACTCTACCAGGCACCACTTTGCTGAAATGGCTGAGTGAGCTAATGCACTGACTGTACAATATGTAGGGTAGACTCAGTCCCAACATTCTTATGATATAGGAAGAGCGCCACCTCTGCCACCAGTGACAAATAATGGTAACATGCACTGTGTATCAGAGGCATTACCAAACATGCCAGAAGGTCTGCCTTTCCCACAGAACTCACACAATCCCAATGGTCAATGATGATTGCTGATCATTGGGATAATTAGGCCTTCTGGCTTGTTTGGTGTGTGTAGATTTGTGTTTGATAATGCCTCTGACACCCACTGAAATTCACTCGGAGGGGTGCTTCCATCACCTTTAACCCACCATATCTTAAATGGTTTGTTCTTGCAGTGTGTAGAAATATTATGTGACCATAAGGAAGTCAACTGATTCTATAGAATGCCCACTTTGATTAGTTCACTTCCTTCTGGGGACATGGGACTGCTACACACTGCAGAGTGTAAACGTTATAGGTGACCACCCAAGAGGTATATACAATGAGCACAACTGTATCATAACATAATGACCACTGACAGGTGGCAAGCCGGCGGAGGCAGTGTGATGCTTTGGGCAATGTTCTGCTGGGAAACCTTGGGTCCTGCCATTCATGTGGATGTTACTTTGACACGTACCACCTACCTAAGCATTTCTGCAGACCATGTACACCCTTTCATGGAAACAGTATTGCCTGGCCTCGTTAAGTAGGATAATGTGCCCTGCCACAAAGCAAAAATGGTTCAGGAATGGTTTGAGGAACACAACAACGAGTTCATGTTTTTGACTTGGCCTCCAAATTCCCCAGATCTCAATCCAACTGAGCATCTGTGGGATGTGCTGGACCATCTAGTCCAATCCATGGAGGCCCCACCCAGCAATTTACTTGAAGGATCTGCAGCTAACCTCTTGGTGCCAGATACCACAGCGCACCTTCAGAGGTCTAGTGGAGTCCATGCCTCGACGGGTCAGGGCTGTTTTTTTGTGTGAAAGGGGACCAACACAACATTAGGCAGGTGGTTATAATATTATGGCTGATCTGTGCATTGGTAATGGTAACATCCAAAGAAAATGCTTAAAAAAATGAGAGAATATCTCAATGTACATCTCCTGGTTAAAAACCTTAAATTCATAATATATGTAGGCACAGCATGCACATAAAATAAAGGATGCATGTTTAGGAAAGCTAAAAGTACATCCACCAGATCAGTATTTACAGATGTGTTTTTGCTGTGGATTCATTTATGGGATTTATAATGGTGTTTAGCATTTTGAACCCTGAAATAAAAAAGAAATCCTCTTAAATGGTCAGTACCTTTTAACTCACTTCCTTCAGATCCAGTACCAAGTAGATTGGGAAACTGTTTTAACGTTTTTTAAATTTATTTGAATTTGTATTAATTCATTGATTCTTCAGTGGTAAATACATTGCAACATTTGCCCAAAGGCTCCCTTTCACTGATCAAAGGAGATAAAGCACATTGTTTCAAATGTATCAGGCATTGCCATACATGAGAAAGGTGAGTTGAAGTGAGATGAATATATATTTTTGGTGATATTTTATTACTTTATAAATACATTGCTTTATCTCTGCACAGTGATACTTTTAACGAGCCTTTAACGAGCAAAAAGAAAACACAGGAGAATCAGCACACAGTTTAAGGGAGTTTAATCCACCAAAAAATAACAACGTTTCAGCCCAGCACTGAGCTTTTTCAAGTCTCCTGTGTTTTCTTTTTGCTTTATGGGTGCGAATGATGGCACCCGATACTTGTAAGTGTGCAGACCCATTCATACTTTTCACTTTTAACGAGCAGATATAAAATTATACTCTTGACTGGTTAAATGAGAATTTGATTGCAAGCCTTTTAAGATCAACTTTCTAGGTCTCTTCCGCAGACTTTGTACACATCTTCTAATTTATGCACACAGAATAAGTAAAAGAAATGATGACCTAATTCAGTGGTGGTTAAACTTGGCACTGTAGATGTTCAGGAACTACATATCCCATGATTCTCAGTAAGACTCTTACCTAACAAAGAATCATGGGATATGTAGTTCCCAAAAGTGGCACAGCTGGACATCACTGACTTAACGGATAAGGTTAAATTAGTCAGTGATTCTTTGCTCAGTCTAAATTCTACCTAAAAAAGGTTCTGTAAGTTCATTCTCCAGATTCATGGAGGTGTCAGTGATTTTCTTGGCATCAGGCATTGCACCTTATAGTGTAAAATCCATTGCAATATAACACTGTATCCATGTTGACAGACGTGTTCAGATGGATCTGGTTTTATGTCCTTGGGAGTTAAATGGCTTGTGTAGTGGTTGACCTGTTTCTCCCACATACATTGCTGTTGGGCATTTCTCCCAGATGATGCAGAGGACCATGTTGGATGATTTGCACATGAAGATCCTGTGCTGCCAGGATGGATCTGGTATTGGAACCTTTTCATATAAACTTGTACACACCAATCAGAGAAAAAAACACGGACTGTCCTTCCTAAATATTGACATTTGGCAGGTATGTAGAACGCCTGGTTGAGAAACTATTTCAAAGTGTAGAATCCTTGCCACTAATCCATATCTGGATTGACAAAGACACAAATTCTTTTAATTTCTCCATCTCATTGGATTGGAAAAAGAGGGGGGGGGGGGGACCATAATCTGGATTTTAGTTACAGTTTTAACCCAAATGGTTCAACATTCTTGGTGATTTACTGAATAGATCAGAACAACTTCATCTGACTCTGAATTCCACATTATAACGTCACTTATAAATCACAAGCTTGCCTAATGCTGAACATTAAACCTCTTCTTCAAATGTAAAAGATGTACCTTTGTTATCAGCAATTTTTTAAAACTGACCCTACAAGATGTAAATTAACAGTGAATATACCTGTAACCCTAAATTGGGTAGCCTCAGAACTAAAATCCCTTTTAGTTTCTTAGCCCTTAACATTTTCTAGTTGGATAAAATTTTTATTATGAACAGATGTCCAAATTTGGTGAGGTCTTAAAGGGACACTAAATGTTATTTGTCACTTGTGCTTCTAATATAGAAGCACAAGTTAAATTTTAGTTGTCCCTAGTATGAGGATAAACTGGCGTGTACTTTTGATAGTACACGTCAGTTTATCCTCTGACTGACAGCTGCCATGTTTCCATAGGAAGCAGGCAGCCGTTTGGTCAGCGACCGTCTCTCTCTGCTAGCACATGCAGAGAGAGCCCTTGTTTTTGCATGGGATCAGCAGGGGGGGACCTTGACTAGGTCCCCTCTGTCGATCCCATGCAAAAACAAGGGTGACCCTTGCATTCGGCAGTCAGAGCGGGGCGAGCCAGGAATGTGAGACACAGCACTTAGTAAACCCGCGTCTATCTATTAAGATACACATCGAGTTGACTTAAAAGTCCAGGAAAAATATTTTGCTTAACCCTTGCTTCCTTCAACTGTTAGCAAAAAAACAAGTTTTTTTTAATTGAAAGATTGCTTTAATACACAAATAAAGTACCATATGCAGCACTCTCTGACTGTATAGCACTATCAGGGGCAGACATCTTGAGGTAGATAGGTCAGATCTACCTTCATCTGACCCAAGATTCTAAACAACATGTCCGCCCCCTGATAAAGCTATAAAAGTAGACAGATCTCAATAAAGTACTTTATTCGTATCCTGCAATTTAAAGCATTCCTACTTAAAATGCCTGCACGGGATGCAATCTATCAATTAAACAGAACTTAATCTTTTGCTGACAGATGTCCTTTAAAGTGATAGTAAAGTCTCAGTTTTTTATTCTAGGATCAGATAGGCAGATTACTATCTGCCTCATTGTCTAGCCTATTGGGGATTTGTAGAAATCCTGGCCAGGGACAAATATTTGTTCCACATGCTGCAGAAAGACCATGCAAAGTGCAGCCTGGCAGTATGTGGGATGGATACACGCACAGACACAATCCAATTCATTAATTAGGGTGGAGATCTCAAAGGACCTACCCTGATTAATTAATTGGATTGTGTCTGTGTGTATATCCATCCCACATACTGCCGGGCTGCACTTTACATGCTCTTTCTGCAGCATGTGGAACACATATATGTCCCTGGAAACATGGCCGATGTTGGCAACTATGGACTGGTAATGAATACGTTTATCACTTGTTAGCTTCCTTGTGAAGCTACTTACCTGTAGGGTTGCCACCTGGCCGGTATTTTACCGGCAGGCCGGGAATAAAGTGGCTTGAGGCCAATGTTAAGTCTATGGACGGAGTAGCAGGGCCGGTATTTTTCTGACGAAAAGGTGGCAAACCTACTTACCTGACACACGAAATGAAACTCTATCATTAAAACATGGTTTATACTGTGAATGTAGACAAGAAAAGAAAATATAAAAAATGCTCTATACATTGTGTAAGGAGACTGTGGAGTCTCCTGCTTATGACATCACCTGTGGCTTGGTATGTAAATGACACATTTACCTCTGAGAGGTAGTTCATTTGCACATCAGACCACAGGTTACGTTCTCAACAGGAGACACCACAGGGAGCTTCTCCTTAAATAAGAGAGAATTGCAGGGTATTTTATATGCGTATTTCAAACTTAAGGCCAAAGTAGCCGAGTTGGCAGAATTCTCCCATTCTGCTGCATTGGGGAATCTTTCCAACTCGGCTACTTTGGCCTAAGATTTGAGATACCCACCTCAGTTCTCAGCACAGCTCTTATTATAGAGTAGACCCTAATATTTTTTATAATTCAGGATAAAAAATGTTTAGATGCCATTGTCCCTTTAAGGCTTGTTCACAAGCTTTGTATGGCCTTTTCGTTAAACATTATTATTTTGTAATATTTGTTTTTATATATTGGTTTAATTTGCTATTTAATAAAATACTACATTTTATACTTTTTATGTTAAAAGGAGAACCTGTTTCCCCAGGATCTTGTTTCTATACATCTAGAGTTAACATGTGTTCCTATCAAATCACCAGCCACCAAAATGTAAATCAGCCATCTATTAATCTGTATTAACCATACAGGTTGACCACATCACTGATTTGTTTGAGGATATTGAGAGTTGCTCTGGATAAAAAGGTTAGTCTACAACACAGAATTCTAACTTGTTATAATTGTCAGCTGGGGAGTTTATATAGACTCACAATGTACAGTTTCCCCCATGCAGTGCTAAATAATATGCAGTAAAAACTCCATGTTCCTTGTCAACTAACAGGTTGTCAGGGGAGCGTGGGAGATGTAGTTCTACATTATTACCATTTACAGGCCTGAGTCTATATAGCAAAATATAATAGATTAAAAAGGCTATCCTGATTGGGGACTGCTAGTCTTTGGCCCTGTCAGAGAATGAATACTGCACATGTGCATAAGTACTATCTTTGCCAAGGAGGAACTTTTCAGGTAACAGGTGGGGCCCCCAAATACATAGTTGCCAACATCGGCCATGTTTCCGGGGACACATATTTGTTCCACATGCTGCAGAAAGAGCATGCAAAGTGCAGCCTGGCAGTATGTAGGATGGATATCCGCACAGACAGAATCCAATTCATTAATCAGGGTGGAGATCTCATAGGACCTACCGTGATTAATTAATTGGATTGTGTCTGTGCGTATACCCATCCTACATACTGCTGGGCTGCACTTTGAATGTTCTGTCTGCAGCATGTGGTATGAACATATGTGTCCCAGGAAACATGGCCGATGTTGGCAACTATGCATCTACCCCATTCCCAATTGTCTTTAGAGAGTTCTATGCACAAGAATCAAGCAAGGGTAAGGGGGTTGCCAATTGCAACCCAACTCGTATTATACCGGCCTATAAAGCCAAAAGCATGAAGATGAAAAAGAAATGTCAGAAGCCCTAGTTCACCGGTGTCCAATATTTAAATTGGTATTTGGGCTTTATGGAGACACTGCTGGACAATTCCACTGCTCTCTGTGGGATGATTTTTTTTTAGGTGTCAGAGACATCTGGCAACCAGTGTCCATGTATTATTTAAAATAGCTTAAAAATGCTAGACTGTTTTAAAGCATATGAACAAATAAAGGATTTTTCTTAGAACATAGGTACATTTATTTTTCTGAAAAGAATTTGTCAGCTATCAGACACGTGGACTTTCTAGACCCATTCCATGTTAAAGAGTAAACCATGTACATCTGTAAAATGTGATTTGATGAAAATAAAAAACGTTAAAAAAAGAACATGGGTACATTTTAATATTTTAATGTTCCATATTTAGTCAACATGGAGCCGGATAATGCAAGTGCTATCTTGAAATCCATCTCATCTATTTCCAGGAACTTTCAATGTTTATTTTTCTGCTCTTTACATGTAGTTTACATAACTCAAATAGTTCTGTAAATCAGCTTTGTGGATCTTACATGAGTGAGCGCTTCACTGGCAATCCACTATGTATTGTCTGCTTTGACTGAACAGATCCCGCCCTTGAGAAAAGTCTAAACCCAAAACCTGACTGTCTGGATCCCAACGTTCAAGGAGTCATGTACGTAGGGTCACCACAGCCTCATCTGTGGTGCTTGGTGCCAATCATAGGAGGTATTGTGTGTGCAGGCACATCCAAAGGGATTAGAGATACAGGCAGGGATCGGCAAACTGTTTATCCACTAAAAGGTGAGATGCAGATGGGTTGAGGTGAGATGAGATGAACATTCCAGCTCACCATTTTAACTATACCCTGTGCAGGTCCAAACCTGGGGAATTTCCCCTGCTAAGCAAGCTCACCAGGATTGGCCTTGCACAATGTATAGCGAATCTGGTGAGATTAAAGGACAACTGTAGCAAAAAACAAAACTACTGTTTCGTTGAAAGATTGCAAGATTAGACCAGGGACTAATAAAAGTATTTAGAAAATTGGACAAAATAGATGGGGCAAATGGTTCTTATTTGCCAACACATTCTATGTAAGTGTAGAAATTTTAAATAGGAATCTGTTAATGAAAGAATATAAATAATGTACCTTACTGAGCCCTCTTTGCGCTGGATAGCTCTAATAGGGGGCGGACATGTTGTTTAGAATCTTAGAGCAGTTCTATTCATCTTGGTTCAGATAAGAGAAGATCTGACCGATCTGACCCAAGATTCTAAACAACATGGCTGCCCCCTGTTATAGGTTAAACAGAGCAAAGAGAGCTCAATAAGGTACATATGTTATACTCTTTCATTAGAACATTTCTGTGTAAATGATATGAAACTATTACTTTATGAAATCTTTCAAGTTAACATTAGTTTTTTTTTTCTACAGTCCTTTAAATGTTCATCTCACCTCAAATCACTTTTTAGACAAGGTCTGTGAAGGTCCACAGAGCATCATTAAATTGTCCCCCCACAGATCCAAGTATATGTCTACAATGCACAATGTTGGTACCTACTCCTGGATATAGACAGCATCTCACACTGACACTGCCTGGAGAGTTAGTGTTAGCTAGGGATAGCATCACTATTAGGACTATTCCTACATGACTTTGAATGTTTCTCATGTACTTTCCAGAGGGAAAGTACATGTGTCTACGTGCTTCAAAGTGATTACTTTATTGCCTTTACCTCTGCCTGGCCAATCGTTCACCTGCACTTCATTATACTTATGAGCAATTTCCTCACGAGCAGTCAGCTCATTATGCGAGACCTCAGGTCTTGCTCCTTACGTGACCTGTGCTGCTCCTGTGAGATCATACCCATCCATGATCTATTATCTGTACTACTGAATGTAACCCACCCCACGAAGACCGTGCACACCCAGATCTTACCAAAGTCCACTGTCGTTTTTACTTTGTGCCTGGTAAAAAATTATGTGCTATTATACAACTCTTCTATTTTACTTGGTCTCCATAATATAGGGTCGACTCAATAAAGATGGATTTGCAGAGAATTGAGACGGGAATCCCAAACTTTAGGTCAAAGTAGCTGAGTTGGAAAAATTCTCTGATCTCCATTACAGCACCCGCATTGTAGAACAAGGACATGCACCATCACACACACTGCACACCCAGGACATGCCCCAGCACCTACTTTGCAGACCAAGAACTTACACTATCACCTATACTTCACACCCGGGAGATTCCCCAACACCCACACTGCACACCCAGGACATGCCCTATAACCTATACTTCACACCCATGAAATGACCCATGACGCACATTGCACACCTAGGACATGTCCCATCACCTATAATGCACACCCATGAAATGCCCCAAAACCCACATTGCAGACCCAGTACATGTCCCATCACCCACACTGAACACCCAGTACAGGTCACACATTGCATGCCCAGGACTTACCCCAAAACCCCAGGACATGCGACATCACCCACATTGCACATCCAGGACTCCGTGGACCCCATGCACCTCAAGACAAATATAAAAGTGAATTTACTTGGGGGCAAGGGTTAAAAAAGAAAGTTTAATTGTCCATTAAGCTCAATGCTAGAAACACTCCTGCTGGACACTTAAACAATTTTATAGTGCAAATGTAGCAAATAAAATATAATGAAAAATGATGTATACATTATGTTAGAATTGCAAGTACGTGTATAAACATATGTTTATACTCTCTCTGATGGGAGAATTTTTCCAACTCTCTGTAAAGTTTGGGATTCTCGTCTCAATTCTCTGCAATTCTTTCTTTATTAAGTAATTAAAAATGGTCCAGATCCACACACACGTATAGTGTAGGTGCCGAAGCACAAGACGCCTCCCCCAGGTCTCCACAATCAAATGAAATCCGCAGAGCCCAGCACTCACGAGAATAGAAGGAGAACTTTAATCCAAAACGCTCTATTGAGTAGACTGTTATATTTTACACTCTTTGTTTCCTTGTTTCTAGTGACATGACAGGAATTTGGGGTGAGTGTCATTGTTGGCCAGCAGACCTGGCTGAATATTTCCATCATCCTTTCAGTTCGTTTTGAATTCTTTAGGGTGTTTGGTTTTTGGCAGTGAGCACGTAGCTAAATGCAAATAAGTGGAACGTCTGCTGCAAACAGTGCTTTTCATTTCTTACATTTTTGTTTTGTTTTTACAAGTTTGTCAGCTATTTAAATCTCGGTACAAATGCACAAAAATAAAATGTAATGATCACAAAGTATCACAATATAGTGATAATGGCAGTATTTTACCAGGAAACGTACACTAGGATATTCTCACTTTTTCAAGTAGTGAAGCACCATTGGCCAACTTTATGGTACTCATTTTATAAACCTCAGAAGGCTGAGTTGACCGCATTGAATCTAACCTGGAATGCTGGGGACTGAACAGATTGTACAGCTAATGCATTAGCCTATTGATCCCCCCCCTCCGACACCGAACAACTAATATAGAACTACAAGCAGTGAGTGAACACTGGGCCCGACAGCAGGGCAAGCTCTGATTGGCTGTGTGCGTGCTGACGCTTTCAGTGGGTGACAGGCTCCTGACAGACTCTGCCTCAGCTCTGAGTCAGAGGTAAGTCTGCGTGCATCTATAAAGATACATGTCAGGTTTACGTGGGAT
The DNA here is from genome assembly GCA_036172795.1 of Pelodytes ibericus. Taxonomy (NCBI): domain Eukaryota; kingdom Metazoa; phylum Chordata; class Amphibia; order Anura; family Pelodytidae; genus Pelodytes; species Pelodytes ibericus. The sequence continues at coordinate 201,826,854 of CM069858.1, read as the reverse complement.
AAGGGGAAAGTTATTTTTTAATCCTTGCTTCTTCGATGGACGTTTGGCTCCTAGAAACATGTAGAATTAAAAGGGTACAGTGATACTATTTCCTGAACCTTTGAATATTGGCTGATTTGCTGTTTCTGCCGCAACTCTGAAGAAGCATTAATGAAAAATCGGTTGTCCCAAGCATGAGGATAAATTGGTTTGTACTTTGTATCCTCTTATCGGCAGCTGCCATGCTGGGAGCTTCCTGGCAGCCCAGTTAGGTCGGCGACTGAACATAGAGCGACAAGAGATCAGCAGAGCTGCATGGTTTCTAATCGAGGCTGACTGCCTCTCTGTGATGTTTCTGTAGTGCTAGTTCTACTGTCCCTTGTCAGGGTCAATAAGAATGTACGACCCCATAATGCAAGAAATGGTCACAAAGAATAAGAACTATTCCACTGCTATTAACCCTTTCAGGACCAGGGTTTTCCTGGGCCAAGGACCAGAGCGATTTTTCAATTTTTATTTTTGTTTGCTGAAACATAATTTTCCTCTCTCTCATTTAACGCACCCATACAAGATATATGCTTTTTTTTTTTATAGGACAGTTAGAGCTTTCTTTTGATACCCTATACATAAAAATGATTTACATTTTAGTATTAAAAAACACATCTAAATTTTTTTTGGGAAAACAAATATTTTTCCCCATTATTTTCCCAATAATAAGCTACACAACTAGTGCAACACTAACCCACTTATCCCACCTAATTAACTAACTAATAAAAAAGAAAAATATTGGTTCCCAAACTCCCCTAAACAAAAAAGCCAGAAAAAAAAACTCTGAAGAGTGCGATGTCAGATCCACAAGAATCATAGAACAGTCATGCAGGGGTTACATTTAATAAATATATTACAATGACATGTATTTATTTAAAAAACTTTAAAATTGCAAAAATAAAAAAAATGTGTACAAAACAAAACAAAATGAGAGCCATAAAGGGGAAGGAAATTGATCACAGTTACAAACTGTGATCAGCAAGTAAAGGGTTAATTTATTTATTTTTTTTTTTTTTACAGGTAATGTTCTTTATTTATTTATCTTTCACTTACAGGTCACTCTCTGTGCTTCACTATAAGAACGTGAAGCACAGAGAGTGAATTAGAGGCAAAGTCAGTGTGTGAACACATAGCCTTTGCTATCTAATTTGCATGTTATCGCTGTGATCACTCGATCACCGTGATCACATGCCCGGAAATCCACCGATCGGGTCCAGGAGCTTTGCCTCGGGTGCGAGGCTTAGTCCTGGACCCGTTTCAGATGGAGCGCACCGCCGGCTAGACTGCATGACGAGTTAACTCGTCATAAGGGTGAAGGGGTTAAAGAACAACTGTAGGGCCAAAATGATGCAATCTTTCAATTATACATTAGCTAAGTGTAGATGTTTTAAATAAAAATTCTTTCATGAAAGATTGCAAATAAAGTACCTTACTGAGCCCACTCTTCTCCTCATTTATTTATCGGGGGCAGATTCTAAAAAACATGTCTGCGCCCTCACAGAACCATACGGGACACAGAGTGCTCAAAAAGGTACTTCATTTGTCATCTCTTATTAAACCATTTCCTGGAAAAAGTAATTGCTGCAGTTCACTTGTCAGTTCACTTGTACATGGGTCAGTGCACTTCCGATTAAACATAGTGACAGGTCAAAGTGACAGCTCTACTGCTCATGCAGGAGAATGAATCCATATCATGTGTCATTATACCAGGTCTTATCAAACAGTTTGAAGTATTATACTCTCAGTGGCCACTGTATTAGGTAATCCTGCTCGTTAGCACACATAATGAACAGTGATAATCACATGGCTGTATCAATATCTATAAGTGACTATAACTGCGTGTAATTGCTGGAGCCAAATGTGTAGTCCCAGCATCTTGGGATTTTCACACAGTGCATCCTCTAGAGCAGTAATGGCTAACCTTGGCATTGATCAGCCATGCAACAGGGGGTGCCAGATCAGCACCCCTCACTCGATTTCCCTGGTGTCTTGTGGGGGCAATTATGGAGGATGTCTGTGCACTGTGGGACGCAGATGACACTGGGGAGTTGAGTGGGGACAGTGGTTTATTTTGGTTTTGTGCTGCCCTAGGCACTACTACATTTGGGCACCCCCCCTCCTCCATTGCAGCACCCACATTGTAGAACAAGGAACTGCACCATCACCCACACTGCACACCCAGGACATCCCCCAGCACCCACACTGCACACCCAGGACATGCCCCAGCACCTACTTTGCAGACCAAGAACTTACACCATCACCTATACTTCACACCCGGGAGATTCCCCAACACCCCCACTGCACACCCAGGACATGCCCTATCACCTATACTTCAGGCTCATGAAATGCCCCATCATGCACATTGCACACCTAGGACATGTCCCATCACCTAAAATGCACACCCATGAAATGCCCCAAAACCCACATTGCAGACCCAGAACATGTCCCATCACCCACAGTGAACACCCAGTACAGGTCACACATTGCATGCCCAGGACTTACCCCAAAACCCCAGGACATGCGACATCACCCACATTGCACATCCAGGACTCCGTGGACCCCATGCACCTCAAGACAAATATAAAAGTGAATTTACTTGGGGGCAAGGGTTAAAAAAGAAAGTTTAATTGTCCATTAAGCTCAATGCTAGAAACACTCCTGCTGGACACTTAAACAATTTTATAGTGCAAATGTAGCAAATAAAAATTATGAAAAATGATGTATACATTATGTTAGAATTGCAAGTACGTGTATAAACATATGTTTATACTCTCTCTGATGGGAGAATTTTTCCAACTCTCTGTAAAGTTTGGGATTCTCGTCTCAATTCTCTGCAATTCTTTCTTTATTAAGTAATTAAAAATGGTCCAGATCCACACACACGTATAGTGTAGGTGCCGAAGCACAAGACGCCTCCCCCAGGTCTCCACAATCAAATGAAATCCGCAGAGCCCAGCACTCACGAGAATAGAAGGAGAACTTTAATCCAAAACGCTCTATTGAGTAGACTGTTATATTTTACACTCTTTGTTTCCTTGTTTCTAGTGACATGACAGGAATTTGGGGTGAGTGTCATTGATGGCCAGCAGACCTGGCTGAATATTTCCATCATCCTTTCAGTTCGTTTTGAATTCTTTAGGGTGTTTGGTTTTTGGCAGTGAGCACGAAGCTAAATGCAAATAAGTGGAACGTCTGCTGCAAACAGTGCTTTTCATTTCTTACATTTTTGTTTTGTTTTTACAAGTTTGTCAGCTATTTAAATCTCGGTACAAATGCACAAAAATAAAATGTAATGATGACAAAGTATCACAATATAGTGATAATGGCAGTATTTTACCAGGAAACGTACACTAGGATATTCTCACTTTTTCAAGTAGTGAAGCACCATTGGCCAACTTTATGGTACTCATTTTATAAACCTCAGAAGGCTGAGTTGACCGCATTGAATCTAACCTGGAATGCTGGGGACTGAACAGATTGTACAGCTAATGCATTAGCCTATTGATCCCCCCCCTCCGACACCGAACAACTAATATAGAACTACAAGCAGTGAGTGAACACTGGGCCCGACAGCAGGGCAAGCTCTGATTGGCTGTGTGCGTGCTGACGCTTTCAGTGGGTGACAGGCTCCTGACAGACTCTGCCTCAGCTCTGAGTCAGAGGTAAGTCTGCGTGCATCTATAAAGATACATGTCAGGTTTACGTGGGATAAGGGGAAAGTTATTTTTTAATCCTTGCTTCTTCGATGGACGTTTGGCTCCTAGAAACATGTAGAATTAAAAGGGTACAGTGATACTATTTCCTGAACCTTTGAATATTGGCTGATTTGCTGTTTCTGCCGCAACTCTGAAGAAGCATTAATGAAAAATCGGTTGTCCCAAGCATGAGGATAAATTGGTTTGTACTTTGTATCCTCTTATCGGCAGCTGCCATGCTGGGAGCTTCCTGGCAGCCCAGTTAGGTCGGCGACTGAACATAGAGCGACAAGAGATCAGCAGAGCTGCATGGTTTCTAATCGAGGCTGACTGCCTCTCTGTGATGTTTCTGTAGTGCTAGTTCTACTGTCCCTTGTCAGGGTCAATAAGAATGTACGACCCCATAATGCAAGAAATGGTCACAAAGAATAAGAACTATTCCACTGCTATTAACCCTTTCAGGACCAGGGTTTTCCTGGGCCAAGGACCAGAGCGATTTTTCAATTTTTATTTTTGTTTGCTGAAACATAATTTTCCTCTCTCTCATTTAACGCACCCATACAAGATATATGCTTTTTTTTTTTATAGGACAGTTAGAGCTTTCTTTTGATACCCTATACATAAAAATGATTTACATTTTAGTATTAAAAAACACATCTAAATTTTTTTTGGGAAAACAAATATTTTTCCCCATTATTTTCCCAATAATAAGCTACACAACTAGTGCAACACTAACCCACTTATCCCACCTAATTAACTAACTAATAAAAAAGAAAAATATTGGTTCCCAAACTCCCCTAAACAAAAAAGCCAGAAAAAAAAACTCTGAAGAGTGCGATGTCAGATCCACAAGAATCATAGAACAGTCATGCAGGGGTTACATTTAATAAATATATTACAATGACATGTATTTATTTAAAAAACTTTAAAATTGCAAAAATAAAAAAAATGTGTACAAAACAAAACAAAATGAGAGCCATAAAGGGGAAGGAAATTGATCACAGTTACAAACTGTGATCAGCAAGTAAAGGGTTAATTTATTTATTTTTTTTTTTTTTACAGGTAATGTTCTTTATTTATTTATCTTTCACTTACAGGTCACTCTCTGTGCTTCACTATAAGAACGTGAAGCACAGAGAGTGAATTAGAGGCAAAGTCAGTGTGTGAACACATAGCCTTTGCTATCTAATTTGCATGTTATCGCTGTGATCACTCGATCACCGTGATCACATGCCCGGAAATCCACCGATCGGGTCCAGGAGCTTTGCCTCGGGTGCGAGGCTTAGTCCTGGACCCGTTTCAGATGGAGCGCACCGCCGGCTAGACTGCATGACGAGTTAACTCGTCATAAGGGTGAAGGGGTTAAAGAACAACTGTAGGGCCAAAATGATGCAATCTTTCAATTATACATTAGCTAAGTGTAGATGTTTTAAATAAAAATTCTTTCATGAAAGATTGCAAATAAAGTACCTTACTGAGCCCACTCTTCTCCTCATTTATTTATCGGGGGCAGATTCTAAAAAACATGTCTGCGCCCTCACAGAACCATACGGGACACAGAGTGCTCAAAAAGGTACTTCATTTGTCATCTCTTATTAAACCATTTCCTGGAAAAAGTAATTGCTGCAGTTCACTTGTCAGTTCACTTGTACATGGGTCAGTGCACTTCCGATTAAACATAGTGACAGGTCAAAGTGACAGCTCTACTGCTCATGCAGGAGAATGAATCCATATCATGTGTCATTATACCAGGTCTTATCAAACAGTTTGAAGTATTATACTCTCAGTGGCCACTGTATTAGGTAATCCTGCTCGTTAGCACACATAATGAACAGTGATAATCACATGGCTGTATCAATATCTATAAGTGACTATAACTGCGTGTAATTGCTGGAGCCAAATGTGTAGTCCCAGCATCTTGGGATTTTCACACAGTGCATCCTCTAGAGCAGTAATGGCTAACCTTGGCATTGATCAGCCATGCAACAGGGGGTGCCAGATCAGCACCCCTCACTCGATTTCCCTGGTGTCTTGTGGGGGCAATTATGGAGGATGTCTGTGCACTGTGGGACGCAGATGACACTGGGGAGTTGAGTGGGGACAGTGGTTTATTTTGGTTTTGTGCTGCCCTAGGCACTACTACATTTGGGCACCCCCCCTCCTCCATTGCAGCACCCACATTGTAGAACAAGGAACTGCACCATCACCCACACTGCACACCCAGGACATCCCCCAGCACCCACACTGCACACCCAGGACATGCCCCAGCACCTACTTTGCAGACCAAGAACTTACACCATCACCTATACTTCACACCCGGGAGATTCCCCAACACCCCCACTGCACACCCAGGACATGCCCTATCACCTATACTTCAGGCTCATGAAATGCCCCATCATGCACATTGCACACCTAGGACATGTCCCATCACCTATAATGCACACCCATGAAATGCCCCAAAACCCACATTGCAGACCCAGAACATGTCCCATCACCCACACTGAACACCCAGTACAGGTCACACATTGCATGCCCAGGACTTACCCCAAAACCCCAGGACATACCACATCACCCACATTGCACATCCAGGACTCCGTGGACCCCATGCACCTCAAGACAAATATAAAAGTGAATTTACTTGGGGGCAAGGGTTAAAAAAGAAAGTTTAATTGTCCATTAAGCTCAATGCTAGAAACACTCCTGCTGGACACTTAAACAATTTTATAGTGCAAATGTAGCAAATAAAATATAATGAAAAATGATGTATAAATGATGTTAGTAGAATTGCAAGTACGTGTATAAACATAGAGAGAAATGTGTTTTATTTGTGCCTATGGCGTCTCTCATATGTGACATCACTGTCTGTCATCATGTGCAAATGGAACATTTCCCATAGCTAATAGGTCATTTGCATATCAAGCCTTCTGTATTCTTCAAGGTCAAGTGCTAATTATTTTAAGAAATATTGCATCTAGCAATAGCATACGCCTGCATACTATTACTGTCTATTATATTGCATTCCATGTAAAATCTGCTTTTCTGATATGCCAGGGTCATACCTGGCACCTGGGGCTGAGCCTATCTTTGCCATGTCCCCATACAACTCAGTCCTCAAACATCTTCCTAGTGTCTGTAGCCCCCCATGCTTCTCTCTCCCTATCCATTCCTCCTTGACTGTCTCTCCCCGAGATGCTCGCCAATGTCTGTCTCCCCTTACACATTCCCCCTTTTGGTGCCCCATGTTCTGCAATGTCTATCTCCCCCTCCTCCCCTCCTACCTTATGCAAAAGCAACTCTCTGTGTTTGGCACTGTCAGACCTCAGTCAGCCCTTCCTCGCACTTCCTCTCACCCCCCGCACTTATCGATGACTCAGAGAGGAGCGCAAGGCAGCCGCAGTGGCAGCATTGACTGACGTTTGACATTATCAAGCACATGGAGCTGAAGCTGCAGAGCGCACCCTCCGATATGGCGAAACGTGGTGTTGACTGTTTATGACAGCACCTTTTCAAGCCACGAGAGATGTGATAAACAGGATACTCCAAAGAACGGGAGTTTGTGGAACAGTCAGGTGGTAAAATCAGTGGTACAGAGCAAAAACACAGAAACAAACGGAAAAGATTAGGGTAAAAGAATCAAATCTAGGTACTGTTACTTCAAGTGCACGCCGTAAAATATAGACAAAAGGGTATAATACAAGTAAACCCCATGGGGCATCAGATCTCACATCTGCCTCTGTGTTAAAGTGGAACACGACCCCAGCAGTATCGCAATGGGAATTCCTGGATTTCGAGCCCAGTATTCATTATAGCGGGGCTTAGCTGTATTTAGATGATGCAGTGCTTTTAACCCGTTGAGGACACCAGGATGTAACACGCCGTCATGCATGCACTTTTTTGTGCACTGAGGACATGGTAACGGCATGGAACGTCCTCTGTTAAAATGAGCGGTGGATGCGATCGACTGCTCAGGCGGTGTTGCTATAATGTCGAGGCATTAGGCAGCACCAAAATCTGGCCTCTCCAGGGAGCGATAGTGGGCTCCATATCAGAAGGCACCAGGTCCCCAACATTATGGCACTGCCCTGAAGCCAGCAAAATCGACAGAAATGATCAATATCACTTCCTTTGCTCTTTACTGTTACTAGACTGCCTCTAGAGGCAGTCAGCAACATTACACTGAAAAAAATGCTAGGGTATGCAGCTAGGGTTAGGATTCGAATTTAGGGTTAGAATCTAGGGTCATGGTTAGGATCTAGGGTTAGGGTTAGAGTAGAGCAAGTGCTAGTTGGTGTCAAAAGGTCACTGTAGAATAAAAAGGCTAGAAAGAACACTACTTTGAGTTATTGCCAAATTATAATTTGCAAAAATAAGCAGAAAAACATGTAAACAATGTGCATTTATAAACTCAAGACAAATATTAGAATCTATTTAGCAGCTTTTTTATTTGTGTTTGTAGATGTGTAAAAAAACATCTCATGCTAAAGTTAGAAAAAAAGTGTTTTTCAATTTTTTTAATCATATTTTATGATTTTTGTTATAGTAAATTATGTGCTATGATAAAAATAATGATATCCTCTTAACCAAAAAAAGCCCTTTTATGGCATTAAAAGTAGTATATTATATGTGTGTACAGAACATGAGAAAGATGGAAAATTACAGCTAAACACAAACACCACAAAAGTGTCCTCGAGGGGTTAATGATTGAAACAACTGACAGGTATTTTTTACAGACCAGAAATACCACTGGGAAACAATGTGCATTGCCTTAACTAATACATGATGTAATAACAATATGCAAAACTTTATACCATGTGCAATAAAGTCAACTCTGATATCTAACATGGAAAACCAATCAAAATGTTTTACATAAAAAAAAAAAAAAAAGAATAATTAGTTATTTTCCCAATGTTAATGTTACAGATAATATAGGAAGGCTGGTTTTACTTTCCTTTTGATCCCAAAGACTATGAGGTTTTTTTTTTTTTTTTAAAGTCAAATATACAAGAGAAAGGGACATAGTTACTCCATTAAAGGGAATAGAGAGCCCACCCTTCCGCCCCCCAGGTGACAATGAAAGTCACAGGTGTCACCCTCCCTCTTTCCATTGTAACAGCTCAGTTGACAAGGTTGGGTAGAGCAGGCTTAGGGACCTCATCACTGCACCCCAGCCTGGAGGGTCCCGTACAAGCTGAGTAACCTAAGGGGAATATTAATTGCACTTTATAAGCTGACCGTCCCTCTCCCATGAGTTTTATTAGCAGGCAAATGCCCACAGGTGTATATCTGCATACCATCAGTAAATTTGTGCCATGCCAGCATTAGGACATCTGAGAAATCTGAAGAGTTTTACCCAAGTTACTGGGAGAAACTTAATTAAATCAGTTCCGGCCTGCAGGAATTAGTGATTTAGAGGGAATTTATTCCCCCAAGGAGACGTAAGACATAATTATACTGGATAAAGAGTAGCACTTCTGTCCACCAGTGTTTTTGAAGTGTTTAGAGATAGAACCCTTTGATGTGCACAAAAGAACTGAGATAAGCCATAGTTTGTGAAGTTAGAAAGGAGAGAGCATTATAAATGATAACTGCAGAAATCAAACTAAAAGTTTTGCTTCACTTATAGAAACAAAGGTTAAAAGCCTTTTGCCACCTGCCATGTGGTATTACTCTGAGCTCTGCCTCTCAGCCGGGGCTCGTCCAGAATGTGATCTGGGCCTGTTGGATCTGACAGTCTCTCTTTGCTAGTGCAGTCAGAGACCTTCAACACCTGTTCTGACAAATTTCTCGAGCAAATTCTACTGCACAGGCGCAGTAGAATTCACTCATTGCGCACCACAGCGCATGCGCACACAGTTACGCATGTCAATCAGCCAATCAAGTGTGCCTGCGCGAGGGACACACACCACCTCACGCCCCCTCCGGATCAGCTGCGGTGACAGGTAAGTATAAGCGTATTACTCATTATTGTCATTTACTAGCGTATCAAGCAACTGGTAAAACATTTCAGTAACATGCTACGCTAGTAAGTGGAAGACACACACGGGGGACAGAGGGTACCTCTGTCCCCCATGTGTGTCTTCCACTTACTAGCGTAGCATGTAACTGATATAAGTTTTACCAGTTGCTTGATACGCTAGCATGCGCTATGGTGCACAATAAGTGAATTCTACTGCGCCTGTGCAGTAGAATTTGCTGGAGGAATTTGATAGAGCACCACCAACAAAAGGAACCTAGTTAAGCCCTCCCCTACCTCTGTTGGTGGAATGGGAAATTCTCTCATTGTACTAGAATTGAGAGACTGTCAATGACAGCCATGATGGCTTAAACCCTTAAAGGACAACTGTAGCAAAAAACTTACTTATGTTCAGTTGAAAGATTGTATCAAGTGCAGATAATTTATAAACAAATTATTTAATGAAAGAATACAAATGAAGTACCTTATTGAGCCTTCTTTACTCCGTATAGTTTTCCTAGGGGGCAGACATCTTGTTTAGAATCTTGGGTCAGATCTTCACTCACCTTGGTTCAGATGAAGAAAGATCTCACCCATCTGACCAATATATATATATATTATACCGCTATATGCGGTAAAGATGGCTCAATAAGGTACTTTATTTGTATTCTTTCAATAAAGCATTTCTGTATAAAAAAAAAATTCTACAGTTGTCCTTTAACAAGTATTCTAGGGCCGATTATCTTTTCACTTGTGCTTCTAGATTCGAAGCACAAGTGGAAAAAAAAAGAGTTTAGTGTCCCTTTAATAACTTCCTGAGATCCTGTGCATGTGATTGGACCTGTTTGTTTGTGGATTACAGTGATTATAAAGTGAGATCACAGGCCATTAGCAAATAAGGTTGCCACTCAGCTTGCCCATGTAGAAAAATCAACTGCCCAAAATTCTCTTAAAAAGTTTCTGATGACCTCGGCTAATCCAATGCAGCCCCCTCAATGTGTACAGTAATATACAAAAAAGGGGCAATCTTGAGTATAAATGACATCCAGGCTAAGTAATGCTGCCAATAGTGGTTTGACTGTAGTGGTTGCAGGGCATGCCACTGTTGGGGGCATCATTTTGTCTAGTTGCTTTGTGCAGTTCTGCAGATTGTGTGGAAGGCAGAGAGCGATCAGACATAACTGAGTATTAGTTTTTATTTGCACACTTGGTATTAAACCTGGTTATTGCACAGTCTCTTGCAGGAGAGTGACAATCAAAAAGCACTGATGCACTGGATCAAGTTGTAGATTAGCAGCATGTTCCCGGGGGTTGTTATGCAATACACGCAAAAACTGGGAAAATGGAAGTTTCTACAATGCTGTGGGTAAAAAATCTTTTAGTGTAGGGGTGCACTTTGTTATCTAAACAAGGAATAGTGTATATATTTTACACATCTACAAAAGCTAATGAAAAAAACCTGCTAAATAGATTCTCAAGTTAGTCCCTGAGTTTCAAAATAGTCAATGCTTACATGCTTTTCTGTTGGTTTTTTTTTGCATGCTAATAACTGTAGGTAACATATTGCTATTTCCTAACCATTTTCTCCTCTAACCCTAAACGAACCTTTACCCTCACTGTATCCCAAATGCTAACCCTAATTGGAACCCTAACCCTAGATGAACAGGTAAACTAATGATTTTGTTAGTGTAATGTTGCTGTCTGCCTCTAGAGCTCTAGAACAGAGCGACGGAAGTGAACATTGTTCATTGGGCTGGAGTCTAAAAACCATCTCATATGTGTACGTTGTTGTAAAACGTGTAAAATGTGGGCCCATTTACAACTAAAGATGGCCCCTGTATTTATTCTTTCATTCATTTTTGTTTGTATGTAAATAATCAATTAAATCCTAGTCTTTGCCCATCACATACTGGAGCCACACAATACTGTATTAATTTTCTTCTAAATACTTTTTAATCTCCTGAAACCCATTAATATGTAGGATATATCTTGTTAATTCTAATGAACTAGCAATGTTATCACTTTTTTTTTTGTTTGACATTTTTTGGTTAAGATTTTTTTTGTTCAAATAGACAGATATCACAAACAGACAAAAAGAAAAATTGCAATAAAAAACACAGTATATCATATTCAAACATAGAATATGAAAAATCCTGGAAGAGCATTGCTCAAAGATATTTAACCAACAAGAGCAATATGTCATAGTGTATCATGTACATTAAGTAAGACACAATAGACTTACACTTCCTAGCCATTTGTATACATGTTAGCAGTAATTCACAGAAAAGGCTACACTGAGATGTGAGTAAGAGATTAAGATATAATATCAATTGTAATATGCTGACCTCCTGTGGCCATAGGACAAAACTACAGGCAGTATGCAGCTAGCTGTGCTCGAGTATATAAAGAAGAATAATCAAAGAATAATTAGTTAGGCATGCTAAACCAATAATATATACACTTGGAACTGGGATAAGACTCCATGACCTGAAGTTATTATTACATTTGGCTACTAAATGGGTTCTGATAGTTTGATTACATGATTGACTGTGAATACCACATTATACCACATTCCACATACAGTACGTTGGGAGAACCATCCGAGAATTCCGGAGACGAGTACTGGAACATGTCGACTGTATCGCGAGCACATCGGATGCCCCCATTTCATGCCACATAAAGGCTCACCACAACTCTAATTATAGCTTCCGGCATTTTCGATTTTTTTTTTTATTAATCAATTAAAAAAGACCCCACATAAAGGGGATAAAAACAAATCTTTATTACAAATGGAATCCAAATGAATTTACCTATTGCAGACACTAAGTCAGAGGTTTAACTGTGGTTCTTTCATATGAGCTGTGCCCAGTTCGATATGTGTTTTTTATTCTTACATAGACACACAAGCACAAAAACTTTAGTTAACTACAGCTATCATAACCTATATGGGGCTGAGTAGACAATACATCAAAGTCTGAGATAGGGACAACATGACATCTGATTAAGTGTATTTTTATACAGGGCCGGCCTTAGGGATGTGTGACCTGTGCGAGCGCACAAGGTGCAACACCCCAAGAGGCGCCACGAAAAAAAAAAAAAAAAAAAGTTTGCCAGTAGAGGTACTGGCTGGGAAGATCAAAAGATCTCCCCGCACCAGCCCTCTGTTTGGCAGAACTGATGGCTCCGGGGAGGAGCTCACTGGCTGAGAGGTGAAGCTCCGCCCCCCCCCATGCAGGTAGCATGAGTAAGTGCTGCTCGCGCTCCCCATGCTTAGTGATAATGCAGGGTATCCGGGGGAGCGCGAACAGCACTTACTTATGCTGCCTGCAGCTCCCCGTGAAGCAGACGCCCCTCTGCTTCACAGGGTGGGGGCGGAGCTTCGCCTCTCTAGCCGGTGAGCTAACAGTCCCTCTTCCAAGCCATGAACCCGGCACCTAGAGTTGCCACCTCGGCACTTATTAACTCAGTGTTTCTCACCTGTCCTCAGGACCCCCCAAATGTCCAGGATTTAGGGATTACCCAGTTGTATTTCTATAAGAATATGTAGAACACCTGGTATGGTTGCTGAATGGTTAGGGAACCACACCAGGTGTACATATTCTTAATTAAATACAACTGGGTAATCCCTAAATCCTGGACCGTTGGGGGGTCCTGAGGACAGGTTTGAGAAACACTGTATTAACTAGACATGTCCATTCGGACGAAAATGTTATTTATTTAGTCTAAAACGAATTTCGTTCATTACTGCATTCGTTTCAGACGAAATTCGTTCATTATTTTCATTTCGTTTTATTCGTTCGTACGAATCAATTGACCTACACATTCCATAAACCGAAAGTCTATAAACCGAACGTTTATTCTTATAACGAAGAATTTCTTATGAATGGGGGCTCCTAGTTCGGTTTATAGAAAATCAATAGTATTACATGTATTCCATAAGCCAAAAGTCTATAAACCAAACGACGTTCGGTTCATAGACTTTCGGTTTATAGAATACATGTAATGCTATTGCTGTTCTATAAGCCGAAAGTCTATAAACCGAACGTTGTTCGGTTTATAGACTTTCGGCTTATGGAATACATGTAATACTATTGGCTTTCTATAAACCGAACTAGAGTCCCCATTCATAAGAAATTCTTATGAATGGGGACTCTAGTTCGGTTTATAGAAAGCCAATAGTGTTATATGTATTCTATAAGCCGAAAGTCTATAAACCGATAGCATTACATGTATTCTATAAACCGAAAGTCTATAAACCGAATGTCGTTCGGTTTATAGATTTTTGGCTTATGAAATGCATGTAATACTATTGGCTTTCTATAAACTGAAATAGAGTCCCCATTCATACGAATAGGTCAATTGACCTATTTGTATGAATGGGGACTCTATTTCGGTTTATAGAATAGCAATAGCATTACATGCATTCCATAAACCAAAAATCTATAAACCGAACGACATTCGGTTTATAGACTTTCGGTTTATAGAATACATGTAATGCTATTGCTATTTTATAAACCGAAAGTCTATAAACCGAACGTTGTTCGGTTTATAGACTTTCGGCTTATAGAATACATATAACACTATTGGCTTTCTATAAGTCGTTCATTATGTCGGTTTATGGAATGTATGTAGTGCTATTGGTATTCTATAAACCGACTCTATTTCGGTTTATAGAATGCCAATAGCACGAATGGACGAATGATTTTCGTTTATTAACCATTCCTTCCTTTCGGCTTTCGTTAGTTTAACATTTTTGTTATTCGTTTTTCGGACGAATGGACGAAAATGTTATTTTTGGACAAAAATGCATTCGTCCGAAAACGAATGCACGTCTAGTATTAACTTGCCCCATGTAACTTTAACATGCTGCCTTGCGGTGTGTAGAAGTCAAATGCGACCAGAAGGAAATCAATTACTTAATCAACATGATTAGTTCATTCACTTAATTCTACACATTACAAGGCAGCATACAAAAACTATATGAGGCCGATACAAAATAACCTAGGTGGCAGCTCTACTCATAGAGTCTGCTTTTGCACTTCCCTGGGAGATTGTAGCCCTCGGATGTAACGCCTAACAATGTAAGTTATTTATTAAATGTTTTTGTTTGCATCGATCCTCAGCCACAGTTTTATACTTTTGTGTGTAAATGGGGAGGGAGAGTGCAGAAGGCCCACCAATTTATATCAGACTCTGACTATTATTGGTCAAATTCTATTTTTGCTCCCCCCCCCATCATCTCTGCAATTGGAGCAGCAAGGTTTAGGAGCTGGGGTTATAATCCCATTATGACATAATAGAGGTATCACCCTTACAGTATGGTTGGTCTTTCATTTATTTATTTAATTTGACAATGTGATATAATCAAATAAAAGATCCAGGTCAGCAAATTAAGCACTGGTACTATTATATCAATAATATATACTGTGCTGGACCGTCTGTGACACAGTCATTATTGCCTCCTGTTCAAAGCTGGTGATTCTTATAGTTCTTTATTATTCTAATTCCATTTTTGTGCTTTGCATATTTCCAGTTGTCTACATGTCGCCACCTGGTGGATTGGTGGAGCAGTTGACCTAACACTTTTTTTTTTTTTTTTTAAACCTTTTTGTAAAGACCAGTTTATCTAAATGGACAGCTGCCAACCCTAATCTGACTCTGAATGATTTAAGAAAATAATTATCCCATATTGTGCAATAAAGATAATTGCATCTCTTAACCTTTTCCCTGCCTGGGGCTGAGAGCTGCTGGCTGTGGAGATGAATCCCTTCTAAGTCTTATTCTGAGTATTTAAATGTTCCTGTGACACAATGGGCAGTATATATCCTGAACAGAAGCCGTTGCGAGTCCCACCCACCCATACAGCACCTTATTGTCTCACTCACTTACACTCCCTCAACTCCCATTAATACCACCAACCCATACTGAACCCCCACTGCCCAGCACAGTTTCTGTTCTGTTAGCGACTCAACCTTTGAAATGCTGGTTAATTCACCACACTTGCCTATACTTGTCTGCTAATGATGTATTTCTTTATTCTATTTTTATTTCCGCTACGTATACAGCAATTTTTTTTTTTCTTAAACATAAAAAAAAAAAAACTTTAATAAAAAGGATAAGAATTTTAATTCCCTGAAATTGAAACGTTATATTTGAAATCCATTCCCTGTTTTGGTTTTGTTGGAATTTGGCAAAAACCACACCCGTAATAATACAGTAGTTTAAAGTATTAGTGAACCCAGTCCTCGCTAAGAGGTGTTCTACAAAAGGATTTCAACAATGGTTCATTTAAGTTATATTCTCCAGTGTAATGGATTTCTAGCTGTGTACCAGGCAGCACTGTATTTAAATATAATAACAAAGTGAACAAAAATATGAAAACAAAATTGCAAATAAGTAGTTTTACCCACAGCTTAAATGCAGCTCTCCAAAGTACTCCTCCCAGTACTCCAAAAAACTGTACACGTGCGACAGGATCCATCAGCCAAGATGGAACGCAAGGGACGCTAGCTTCTTCCGGTTGTGACATCATGTGGGCACAGGAAGTGATGGTGGTGTTCTACCACAAAGTACGGGAAAACAGAAGTTCCCACTGGATTAACCGTGCAAACCACATAGACCCTTTAAAGGGACTGTCTGGTGCCGAAAATGCATCTTCCACATATTAATGCATATTATTGTACTTTCAAAGTACTTTAAAAAGCATGTTTGTTTTTTTTTTATTAAAATCTAAAATACTTACAGCTAGATGAAATGGTGAAATTACAGAAACCAGGATTTCCGACACTAGCTGAGTAAAAGTTATTTCCTTTTCTTTTTTTGCTGCAGGAACCAATGAGAATAATTTCATCAGACAATCTGTTGCACTAACCCCTTCGTGACGCATGGTGCTAGCGTCCCAGAAGACGCAAGCACCAAAACACCACACATGGTGATCGGTAGCCCGGAACACAATGGCAGAGACCTGATCTGGGTCTAAATGTCACATGTGACGTCACGGAGGCATGCCTGAACCTGGAAGTTTAGGCACAGCGCGATTCAGTGAAATGTAGCCGGTGATGACTTTGAGCACCGGCTACTTTTTCCCTGTCAGACTGAGGCCACTCGAAGCCTGTAGCGGGATCCGAGCACAGCTCATCAAGTGGAGCCGCGACGAGCTATTTAACGCTGGAGGATCTATGCCGTCCTAGCGTCTTTTGGTACCTGTAAAATTAGGACGGCATAGAACATCCTAGCATCGGGAAGGGGTTAAGAGATCCTACTGTGTACAAGAGCAAGTATATTACAGTCAACACAATGTATTCTCTTCCAGTAGCACAGGAAGTGACTAAAATAAACACAACTTTATATCCTCAGTGTCTATAGAATCAGTGCTTCCGCACCGGTAGTAAACATGCAGAGTAATCACTGGGGTCAAATATTAAAAATGTGATTTATACAGAATGCCTGCATCAAACCACACTGGGATAAAATCCTGTGCATTATACAAGCAGTGATCTTCATACTGCACCAAAGTGAGTCTGGGGACTAGACTGTCCCTTTGATCAATGTGTGATTTGAGTGAACTGTGCATGCATATGGTTACAGAAAGTTTGAGTTCCCGGACTTTTTGGTAGAACACAATTTTTCTTCTGAGGAAGCTAGGATGAACTCGTTGAGTGGTTCTACACTTTATCATCATCCATGGACTGGCAGTGATGGGACTGTGGCCCTCCTATGCTTATTTTGGGCTATTTTCTCCATTTTAGTGTTGTAAGTGGCTTTACTCTGCGGGCAAGGTCTTGCCAGCCTTTACTGTGCTATGTGTGGTTTTTAAATGTCATGTAAAATGTAAATGAAGATTGAAGATCTTGTTTTCGTTTTGGGACTTTGGCATTATCAGTTTACATTGTAGTCATTATTATTTACATATTACACTATTGTGTTCTTTTGTTCTTTGTTTCCACATTTCTTCTGTGCTACTCCATTTCTTTTGTAGGACTGTATTTAACACTGGGCCCAGGCTCTGCCAGGGCCTAATATAAACCACAGGTAGGTAGGTCTTGGGGAATTTATGGGGAATCTTAAGCTTGTCCAGTGCCCCATGAATATTTCCCCTTTGTATGGCAGTGAAGACCAAGTATTTAGCAGTACAGAGGTGATGTCCATGTTATAGTATTACAAAGGTCCATTAGTACAATTGGTTCCTCTCTGTGATATAAATAGGGAAGGAACCTAAAGAATCAGGAAAGTAATAGTGCGGCTTGTTGATGTAAAGATATAATTGCATTTTTTGATGCCATATATGTTCTGCACTATCCATTCCTTGTTTTTCATTTATCACAGAGTAAAACCAGCTGTACACGTGGATCTCTAAACTATCATGTCACTGATGCTGCCCCTGTGTTACATATGCTGGTTTTCATGATAAGGAAGATTCCTAGGGAATTATGGAGTATCTCTTTTTCTTTCGTTCTTAAAGTAGTTATAATGGTTGTCTGTGGCAGAATGGACTTGGTGTCAGTATTCTTGGAGATAGACTGGGTGTTCCTAGAGACACCGAGGTGGTAGTACAGACTGAGTATCAGTATACCAGAGATAAGCCATGTAGCAGTGTCTGGCACTATAGACTGTCGGTATACAAGTGATAAACCACATAGCACTGTCTGGCACTATAGACTGTCGGTATACAAGTGATAAACCACATAGCACTGTCTGGCACTATAGACTGTCGGTATACAAGTGATAAACCACATAGCACTGTCTGGCACTATAGACTGTCGGTATACAAGTGATAAACCACATAGCACTGTCTGGCACTATAGACTGTCGGTATACAAGTGATAAACCACATAGCACTGTCTGGCAGTATAGACTGTCGGTATACAAGTGATAAACCACATAGCACTGTCTGGCACTATAGACTGTCGGTATACAAGTGATAAACAGCATAGCACTGTCTGGCAGTATAGATTGTCAGTATACAACTGATAAACCACATAGCACTGTCTGGCACTATAGACTGTCAGTATACAAGTGATAAACCACATAGCACTGTCTGGCAGTATAGACTGTCGGTATACAAGTGATAAACCACATAGCACTGTCTGGCAGTATAGACTGTCGGTATACAAGTGATAAACCACATAGCACTGTCTGGCAGTATAGACTGTCGGTATACAAGTGATAAACCACATAGCACTGTCTGGCACTATAGACTGTCGGTATACAAGTGATAAACCACATAGCACTGTCTGGCACTATAGACTGTCGGTATACAAGTGATAAACCACATAGCACTGTCTGGCACTATAGACTGTCGGTATACAAGTGATAAACCACATAGCACTGTCTGGCAGTATAGACTGTCGGTATACAAGTGATAAACAGCATAGCACTGTCTGGCAATGTAGACTGAGTATCAGTATTCCAGAAAAAAAACGATTAGCAGTGTCTGGCAGCATAGGTGCCACTACAGGGGGGCAAGTGATTTTTCATTAACCCTCCTGTTACCCCCCTGCAATAGGACATTAAAGACTAAGTACTGGCATACCAGTGATTAATCACGTAGTAGTGTCTGGCAGAATAGACTGAGTATCAGTATACCAGAGATAAACCTTGTAGCAGTGTCTGGCAGTATAGACTGACTATCAATATACCAGAGATAAACCACGTAACAGTGTCTGGCAGAATAGACTGACTATCAGTATACCAGTGATTAATCACGTAGTAGTGTCTGGCAGAATAGACTGAGTATCAGTATACCAGAGATAAACCTTGTAGCAGTGTCTGGCAGTATAGACTGACTATCAGTATACCAGAGATAAACCACGTAACAGTGTCTGGCAGAATAGACTGAGTATCAGTATACCAGTGATAAACCACGTAGCAGTGTCTGGCAGTATAGACTGACTATCAGTATTTCATAAATAAACTGTGTTGCAGTGTCTGGCAGAATAGACTGAGTATCAGTATACCAGAGATAAACCACGTAACAGTGTCTGGCAGAATAGACTGACTATCAGTATTCCATAAATAAACTGTGTTGCAGTGTCTGGCAGAATAGACTGAGTATCAGTATACCAGAGATAAACCACGTAGCAGTGTCTGGCAGAATAGACTGAGTATCAGTATACCAGTGATAAACCACGTAGCAGTGTCTGGCAGTATAGACTGACTATCAGTATACCAGAGATAAACCACGTAGCAGTGTCTGGCAGTATAGACTGACTATCAGTATACCAGAGATAAACCACGTAGCAGTGTCTGGCAGAATAGACTGAGTATCAGGATACCAGAGATAAACCACGTAGCAGTGTCTGGCAGTATAGACTGAGTATCAGGATACCAGAGATAAACCACATAGCAGTGTCTGGCAGAATAGACTGAGTATATCTGATATGTCGTGTGGCAGTATTTCTGCAGCTGAAACAGCAGCCAGTATATGGTTCTGTAGACCAGGTGGCAATAATCCCAGGTGTTAGAAATCCTGGAAATAGACCAGATGTCTGTACTTGGGGAGGGGAGTGGAGAGAGAATCTTCATTGTAGACCTAGTGCCAAGTAGATGTTTGGTGAACATCCCTAGTACATCAGTGACTAATGTGTGTTTAAACTAACGTGTGATTTCAAAAGAACCTTGATCCCATGTATCAACAAGGAGAGAAGCTCTTTCCTCAGCAGATTTAAACAGGAGATCCATACAGATAAATAGTATCACACTGATGTACAGAGCATGATGTCATTTTTCCACAAGGACTTTGTCCTATTCTAGAACCTCTGTATCTCCTATGCCATATACGGATATCTGCGGCTTTCTATCTGGATCTTATCAGTATTGTGATAACATTACAGTCAGGGGTAGGCACGAAAAATGTCCATGATGGACACTTCCTGGACTTTGTGATGTATAGAGCTTCACAGACCCCTGGGTGTCCTTGTCTGTCCCTTGAGATCAGTGGCAGGGCTATATCAGTGGATTTTGGGCAGTAGTAACATCTCCCTAATCCATACTGGAGAAAGAGAGAATATCTTAATCGATCCTTTTTCATAAACATTCTGTGTTCCATCTCGTCTTCTGTGGGCATTTTACAAAGAATCTATGCTCTGATCTGTTTTTTTTTTTTTAGCCCATCTTCATTTGTTTTCTTTAATTACACTTAAAATAGGAAATAAAATCAAAAATGATTGTATTTATAAAGAGTCACACTACAATCAATTCATATGAAGGTTTTTTTTTTTCAATTCTCCTTTTATTTGGAGAATTATTATTAGTATACAATGTTATAATTTGTTTGTTATTAATAACAATTATTAATAACAGTTATTAATATACAGCTTTTTTTTTTTTAGGTGGCAGATATGCTATCAATCTGCTCTCCTCTGCAGATTTGGCTGCTCCCAAGGATTCAATACTGGATGAACCAGAAAAACTATCACCTGCTGCAAAAATACAATCCTTCTACTTAGATCAGACTCCTTCCTGTTCACATGGCAGTGTAATATCTCTTTTGAGATATTAATATGATAAATCATCCTGAATTACTTTCTTCTTAAAGAGGGAGCCATGCCAGCATGTATTACTATAAATAAATTGGCCCTACTTTGCTGACTCACTACAGTCTTAAATATCTGTCTATCATGTTTAAAAAACATATACAAGTTATTGCTGATATAGCAGGGGAAAAAGCAAGCACTAGGAGATTTTTTTTTGTCAGAGGTGTTTGTGCACATGGTCTGTCGGAAGTAGGGTTGCCACCTTTTCTTCCAAAAAATACCGGCCTTGCAACTGTCTCCATAGACTTAACATTGGCCTAATGCCAATATTTTACCAGCCTGCCGGTAAAATACTGGCCAGGTGGCAACCCTAGTCGGAAGAGGACTTGTGTGTTTGGCTGATAGCTTTATAGACCAAGATGGGGTGTACCCTTAGACAGGATACAGGAAGCAACTCTGATATGCTTGATCTCTTCCCTTCATAATAAATAATAATTTAAAAAGAGATTTCACTGGCCATGCAGGGCCTGTGTATTAAAATTTGTGATTAAACTCTTTTGAATCCATTTTTTTTTACCTCACATTTGTCTAAGTTGCACCGTCTTCACATACATGCACAGACAGTGCAGAAGCTGTCACATCATCCACAAAGTAACATTATACCAACAAGACAAAGAGTAGGAGTTCTTATGTATTTATTTGCAATCAACCCTCCCCAACCTGTACTCCAGCCTTCCCTCTATTTTTATTTAACCCTCTCCACCTGTACTCCAGCCTTCCCTCTATTTTTATTTAACCCTCTCCACCTGTACTCAAGCCTCCCCTCTATCTTTATTAAACCCTCCCCACCTGTACTCCAGCCTTCCCTCTATCTTTATTAAACGCTCTCCACCTGTACTCCAGCCTTCCCTCTATCTTTATTAAACCCTCTCCAACCTGTACTCCAGCCTTCCCTCTATCTTTATTTAATCCTAGCCCACCTGTACTCCAGCCTTCCCTTTATCTTTATTAAACCCTCCCCACCTGTACTCCAGCCTCCCCTCTATCTTCATTTAATCCTAGCCCACCTGTACTCCAGCCTTCCCTCTATCTTTATTAAACCCTCCCCACCTGTACTCCAGGCTTCCCTCTATCTTCATTAAATCCTAACCAACCTGCACTCCAACCTTCCCTTTATCTTTATGAAACCCTCCCCACCTGTACTCCAGCCTTCTCTCTATCTTTATTAAACCCTCCCCAACCTGTACTGCAGCCTTCCCTCTATCTTTAATACCCCCCCCCCCCCAACCTTTACTCCAGCCTTCCCTCTATTTTCCTTTAGCCCTCTAAAACCAGTACCCCAGCTTTCCCTAAATCTATATTTGATCATCCCCTGGACCGGTACTCCAGCCATCCTTCTATTTTTATTGACAATGCCAGACTAATGCAGAAGCTATCCTTCCAGATATAAACTATAGCCTTATCCAAACACATCTACTAAATTCCCAGATACTCCATCCATAGCCAAACTCTTACAAAAAAAATGCATATCTAGTAGATAAAATACAGATCTAAAGGCGTGAGGGTTAAATAAAGATATATGGCTAGCAGGGGTCAAATATGGCTAGATAAGAGGTCTAGCAGGGTTAAATATATGTGCGATAATAGGCGTTGGGTACAGATGATATATAGGAATCAGGAGAGCACTTCCCCCTGAATTTATAAAAGCGGGAGCAGTGCCTTTGTTGGCCATTGGCATTTTCTTTTTTTTATAATTGGTGGGTAGGCTCAACATGGTAACTGCTGCAGCAGATTGCTGTTGTTCTGGTGTTGCTCCAAGACTACAAGAATAGGGTTGCATCCTCATACGCAAGGAGATAGATGTCAGCTTATTGAAATCTGCATGCTCCACAGGCGAGGCCACAACATAGAAACATAGAATGTGTCACAGGCCCATCTAGTCTTCCCAATGTTCTAAATACCCTCATTAGTCCCTGGCCATATCTTATATCTAGGAGAGTCTCATAAGCCTTGTAAGAGCCTAAGTAGCCTTCCTAGGCGGTGAGGGACAACACTGACTTGTATTGTCTAGTGGGAAGTCCTTCCCTGGCTAAGGTGTGCTCCTAAGGAAAAAATGATACAGCTTGTGGGAAAGAAACCTACTGTCTCATAAGGATTATCTTCACAGAGGATTAGCACCAAGCGCGTCCATGGTGGACTTATACTGGAAGTTATGATGGACAATTTAATGATGTTCCATTAACCTTCACACACCTTGCCATGGACATCGGTGTCCTCGTACTGACACATTGGTTTACCCGGTCTCCACGGATAGTGTTAAGTTCAAATACTGGTTTCATTTCTTAAACAGTGGTCTTAACTCCCACTACGATAATGTGGATGAAAACATTTGGCTGGTTTCCCAAACACGGTGCGGGTTATATGTAAAAACTGCTGAAAAGTGTTGCAAGATTGATAAAAAGGGGCACTGGCCGTTTGTTTGCAGTGCTGGGGAGGGACTTCCGCCAAGCAGGTGCTTTTGGGTACATGGAGGTGGTGCTGACTCCCGAAATTTGTCAGCTTTACACATGGGTGCACAGTGCACACGCCTATAACGCCACTATTTGACGCAATTGGCTTGTGCACCGTGTTTATAAATAGCCCTGTGTTTCATAACAATGGCAACCTTTCACAACTTCGAAGATCTGGCAAATGTCATTAGGCTTTATGGCGGGTGTACTGATCAAGATCCTTTGACTAAAAATGACCTCAAATTATAAATCTTCCCATGTAGAACTTTTCCTTCTTTCTTTATTTACATGAGTTTTGCTTGAGTTGTTGTATTTTTCATGGGATTTTATAGGAGTCTATCTGAAACTCTTAAAGATGTGTTGATAAAGGGACCTTCAAAGATCCTATTGACCTTGAAACCTTCTACTGACCTTATAGAAACATTAGAATGTGTCGGCAGATAAGAACCATCCGGTCCATCTAGTCTGCCCAATTTTTTGGAATACTTTTATTAGTCCCCCGTTCCCGGTCTTATAGCTAGGATAGCCTTGTGTCTATCCCACGCATGCTTAAAATCCTTGACTGTGTTTACCTCTACCACTTCTGCTGGAAGGCTATTCCATACATCCACTACCCTCTCAGTAAAGTAATACTTCCTGATATTACTTTTAAATCATTGCCCCTCTAATTTAAGACTATGTCCTCTAGTTGTGGTATTTTTCTTCTTTTAAATATACTCTCCTCCTTTACTGTGTTGATTCTCTTTATGTATTTAAATGTTTCTATCATATCCCCCCTGTTATGTCTTTCCTCCAAGCTATACATGTTAAGATGCTTTAACCTTTCCTGGTAAGTTTTATCCATCAACCCATGAACCAGTTTAGTAGCCCTTCTCTGAACTCTCTCCAAATTATCAATATCCTTCTGGAGATACGGTCTCCAGTACTGCGTACAATACTCCAAGTGAGGTCTCACCAGTGCTCTGTACAATGGCATGAGCACTTCCCTCTTCCTACTGCTAATACCTCTCCCTATGCAACCAAGCATTCTGCTAGCATTTCCTGCTGCTCTATTGCATTGCCTACCTACCTTCAAGTCCTCTGAAATTATTACTCCTAAATCCCTTTCCTCAGATGTTGAGGTTAGGACTGTACCAAATAGTCTGTATTCTGCTTTTGGGTTTTTACGCCCAAGGTGCATAATCTTGCACTTGTCCACATTAAAAACCTTGAAACCTTCTATTGACCTAGAAATCTTCTATTGACCTAGAAACCTTCTATTGACCTAGAAAGCTTCTCCTCAGACTCAGTAAAGATTTTGCTTTAACAATACTTACTTCCTGTGTGTTTCACGGATAACACAGTGCTACTGCCCATTCAGATGTGAAAAAGAAAAGTACTCTGGAAAGAAAAACAAAAAGATTATTTTTAATATGTGAATAAAATATTCCACATATTTTAGGGTTGACTCGCTTTTTTTGTTTGTGAAATGTTTAGCCAGGGATCTGAAAATTACAAAGCAGGGATAAGTGATGTTTGGGATTTGTACTGAGGACATGTAAACCTTCAAATCATAGCCCATTGTGAACTGGTGATAGCCTAATATAGATATCGGTCTGGGGTAAAATGGCTAATGGACTAACTTTAAGGCCTTTTTTTGTAGTCATGGGTCAGTTTTGCTAGTACTAGTAAATACAGCACTCCTCCTAATATACACGGGAGTATCGGAAGGTGAATAAATGACATGAACAGTGCTGCTGACACTGCAGCACCATCCAGAGTCAATATGGGACTGAGTGGTACAATAAACAGAGCATGCAGAGAATGTATTACCTCAGGTGCCCCAGAGACTCCTTTCCACCAAGTGCCGAATGCAGAAGTCTTTGTCGAAGGGGCGGCATCTTGCTTCCAAGGAAGCTTACTTCACCAGCATGTCCTCATGCATTACTGATACACGTTCACCTTGCGGTTTCTCACCATCTTACACAGAGCTGTATTTAGGGCAACACTTGCCTTTTGTTTTGGCCCTGGGGGGCAGCACATAATGCAGAAAAAAAAAATCCCCCCAAAAAAACCGCCCTTTTAAGAAAAAATAAACTTGCTTGCCGGCAGAGACGGTGGCTAGGGAGTGCTGACAGGTCACATGACCCGGCCCTCTGACGTCAGACACGCAGCCGGCCACATGACCTCTTTACACACACCGCACGTGGAGACGAACAGGCCACTAGCTACCAGGTACAAGGTTAAGTCCTGGGGGCATGGGTGTAGGAACCCCCAAAAATCTGGGGGGGACAGCATTTTTGCTCGCCAGGTATAGCAGCAGTAAAAATAAAGCTTGTCACAGTGTATATTATATCACCAAGTTCCCACCAACATTACCAGGATCCTTGGTATACAACAGATACATTCACAGCACAACATCTACATCAGGCAGGTGCATTTTATCACTGTTACATGAAATATAGTCAGTGAGCTGTGTGTACACCATAAAACATACATCAGTATGAACCTACCACTTCTGCTGGAATGCCATTCCATGTATCCACTACCCTCTCAGTAAAGTAATACTTTCATTAGTCCCTGACCTTATCTTATATCTAGGATAGCCTTATACCTATCCCACGCATGCTTAAACAACTTCACTGTATTAACCTCTACCACTTCTACTGGAAGGCTATTCCATGCATCCACTACCCTCTCAGTATAGTACTTTCATTGGTCCCTGGCCTTATCTTATATCTAGGATAGCCTTATACCTTATCTTATATCTAGGATAGCCTTATACCTATCCCATGCATGCTTAAACTCCTTCACTGCATTAACCTCTACCACTTCTACTGGAAGACTATTCCATGCATCCACTACCCTCTCAGCAAACAAACATTACATTTCTGACCAGAAAATAAACTGTAAAATATTAAATATTTCCAGCATTTCCAAAAGCTTAAGGTGGACCCCAAATATATGTATTTATACCAGGGCTTGACAACCTTAACTAAGTTTTAGGAGCCAGACAACAGCACATACACACAATCACATGCAGTCATATACAGTCAGTCACATATACTCATACATACAGCCTGTCACACATATACATACTGTCACATAGACACACACTCATACATACATACATACATACATACATACAGTCTGCCAGGCACACACTCACACATACATACAGTCTGTCAGACACACACACACTCATACATACATACATACATACAGTCTGTCGCAGACACACACTCATACAAACATACATACATACATACAGTCTGTCGCAGACACACACTCATACAAACATGCAGTCTGTCAGACACACACTCATAGATACAGTCTGTAACATAGACACATACACTCAGAGTCAGTCACATAGACACACACACTCACACATGGTCTTTCACATACACTCATACATACAGTCTGTCACAGACACACACACTCATAATCAGTCACATATACACACAAACTCATACAGTCAGTCACAGACACACAAACTCACACAGTCAGTCACACACACTATATCTCATTGCAGGGAAGGTGGGCATTTCCGTTCCAGGTTTGTCTGTACCTCTTACAAAGGCACAGACCATCATTACTTATTAATTACATTATTTTGCCCATTCATTTGTCAGTTTTATTTTGCCCACATTCATTTGCCAGTGTTTTTTTTTTTGCCCAAATTCATTTGTCAGGGTATTTTTTGCCCACATTCATTTGCCAGGGTTTTTTTTTTTTTGCCCACATTCATTTGCCAGGTTTTTTGTTGCCCACATTCATTTGGGCAGTAATATTGTGCCAGCCAGATGCCCAGTAATATAGTGCCAGCCAGAGCCCAGTAATATAGTGCCAGCCAGATGCCTGTAATATTATTCCAGTCAGAGCCCAGTAATATAGTGCCAGCCAGATGCCTGTAATATTATGCCAGTCAGAGCCCAGTAATATAGTGCCAGCCAGATGCCTGTAATATTATGCCAGCCAGATGCCCAGTAATATAGTGCCAGCCAGATGCCTGTAATATTGTGCCAGCCAGATGCCTGTAATATTATGCCAGCCAGATGCCCAGTAATATAGTGCCAGCCAGATGCCCAGTAATATAGTGCCAGCCAGATGCCTGTAATATTGTGCCAGTCAGATGCCCAGTAATATAGTGCCAGCCAGAGCCCAGTAATATAGTGCCAGCCAGATGCCCAGTAATATGCCAGCCAGATGCCTGTAATATTATGCCAGTCAGAGCCCAGTAATATAGTGCCAGCCAGATACCTGTAATATTATGCCAGTCAGAGCCCAGTAATATAGTGCCAGCCAGAGCCCAGTAATATAGTGCCAGTCAGAACCCAGTAATATAGTGCCAGCCAGAGCCCAGTAATATAGTGCCAGTCAGAACCCAGTAATATAGTGCCAGCCAGAACCCAGTAATATAGTGCCAGCCAGAACCCAGTAATATAGTGCCAGTCAGAACCCAGTAATATAGTGCCAGCCAGAGCCCAGTAATATAGTGCCAGCCAGAACCCAGTAATATAGTGCCAGCCAGAACCCAGTAATATAGTGCCAGCCAGAGCCCAGTAATATTGTGCCAGTCAGAACCCAGTAATATAGTGCCAGCCAGAACCCAGTAATATAGTGCCAGTCAGAACCCAGTAATATAGTGCCAGCCAGAACCCAGTAATATAGTGCCAGTCAGAACCCAGTAATATAGTGCCAGCCAGAACCCAGTAATATAGTGCCAGTCAGAACCCAGTAATATAGTGCCAGCCAGAACCCACTAATATAGTGCCAGTCAGAACCAAGTAATATAGTGCCAGCCAGAGCCCAGTAATATTGTGCCAGTCAGAACCCAGTAATATAGTGCCAGCCAGAACCCAGTAATATAGTGCCAGTCAGAACCCAGTAATATAGTGCCAGCCAGAGCCCAGTAATATAGTGCCAGCCAGAACCCAGTAATATAGTGCCAGTCAGAGCCCAGGAATATAGTGCCAGTCAGAACCCAGTAATATAGTGCTAGCCAGAACCCAGTAATATAGTGCCAGCCAGAACCCAGTAATATAGTGCCAGTCAGAGCCCAGTAATATTGTGCCAGCCAGAACCCAGTAATATAGTGCCAGCCAGAACCCAGTAATAGTGTACCAGTCAGAACCCAGTAATATAGTGCCAGTCAGAACCCAGTAATATAGTGCCAGTCAGAGCCCAGTAATATAGTGCCAGCCAGAGACCAGTAATATTGTGCCAGTCAGAACCCAGTAATATAGTGCCAGTTAACCCCCTCTCCCTCTCCCTAGTACTTACATGAATCTGCTCCGTGTCCCCCGCCGGATGTCTCCTCCGTGCAGTCTTCCCTCTTGCACGGAGGAGGGAAACAGTCACCGGATGTGACGCAACGTCACATCCGGCGTCAGTTTTTTTTTTTTTTTCCGGCCGTCGCATCCATCGGATGCGGCTTGCCGGAAAAAAGCGGCAAGCAGGGGCTGTGGGCCCCGTTTGCCTCGCGTTCTGGGGGGGATTTCACCCTACCTGTCCCCCCCACATTTTTTCCTGGGGGGGATCCGTCCCCCCCATCCCCCCCGCTTCCTACGCCCATGCCTGGGGGGATGTGATGGGGGTTATGGAAGCATGTAATGGGGGTGAGGGAGGCATATAATTGGGGTTATGGAAGCATGTAATGGGGGTGATGGGGGGCATATAATGGGGGTGATGGAGGTATGTGATGGGGTGATGTAATGGGCGCATGTGATGGGGGCATGTAATGGGAGGATGGAGGTATGTGATGGGGTCATGTAATGGGAGGATGGAGGTATGTGATGGGGTCATGTAATGGGTTATGGGACATGTTGTGGGTGTGCAGCGTGGGTAGAGGGGTGTCCGAATTTTGTCTGCCTGGGGCAGCACAAAACAAAGATACACCACTGATCTTACATTGTAAGCCTTTATTGATTGCACATTTGTTATTGTTATTAAATATCTACTTTATATTCTCCTACCTGGTTTGTCCCGGCTCCCTGACTACCAGTACGGTTATTCATGAGCATATCAATATGAGTAAGTGGATTTCCTGACTTTGAGGTGAATTGATAGTGTGTTTTACAACAGAGAACACTATGTTTTTTCCTTATATTTTTGTCTTTAATACATGACCAACGATATCAAGTTATTTGAAAGACGATTCTAACAAGATATTTGGGTTCAAGAGTATCATTTTTTTTATTATCTCAGCACATTTTTACCATATATATTTCTGCCCTTTTTTTTAGCGCTCCAGACACTTTAATTCCATTTGCTTTTCTTCAAGGTTGTGATAATTAGGTTACTTTGATGCTTATACTAAAACAATTCTCTATTTGCTTATAAATGTATTTGTTAAACTAAGGCATAATTAATCATCCGTAACACTCCCAAAATAACAGTGCCAAAAAAACATGGAAAATGTATTAAACAGTTAGTCACATGGAGACTTTAATAAAGTGGCCCCCAGCACTGAGGAAGCTCCAGCAGCCTCCTGTATTGTCCCTGCTGAGGAGAAAAGGCATGTACTGTACCAGTTGATCCTCTGACAGGCAGCTGCCATGCTGTGCTAGGAAGCAGGCAGCCCAGCCAGGTTGGCGATTGTCTCTCTCTCTGTTAGAGAGAAACCCTTGTTTTACATGGCATCAACAGAAGAGACCCTAACCTTAATCAGGTCCCCTTGGTTAATCGCATCTGAAAATGAAGATCTCTCTCTGCATAGCAGAAAGATACCCCCTGATCAGATGAGCGGGGTGAGCCACTGCTGTGATTGGCTGTGCACGTAACATGTATAGCTTGGAGGAAAGACGTAACAGGGGGGATATGATAGAAACATTTAAAAACATAAAGGGAATCAACACAGTAAAGGAGGAGAGTATATTTAAAAGAAAGAAAACCTACCACAACTAGAGGACATAGTCTTAAATTAGAGGGGCAACGATTTAAAAGTAATATCAGGAAGTATTACTTTACTGAGAGGGTAGTGGATGTATGGAATAGTCTTCCAGCAGAAGTGGTAGAGGTAAACACAGTCAAGGATTTTAAGCATTCGTGGGATAGACACAAGGCTATCCTAGCTATGAGACCGGGAACGGGGGGCTAATAAAAGTATTCAAAAAAATTGGGCAGACTAGATGGACCGAATGGTTCTTATCTGCCAGTGACATATTCTATGTTTCTATGTTTCTAGTGCATGCCATACTCCAGGCCGGTTCTGTCTCCAGTGAGGAATCTTGGTTTTGTGCTGCGATAGGAAGACAAAATTCGGCCAACCCCCCACCCACGTTTTACACCTAAGACATTCCCCATCACCCACATTGCACACCCACGACATGCCCCATCACCCCCATTACATGCCCAATCACCCACATTGCACACACATTAAATACACATTTGTTTAACCCTTGATTCCTTTCAGCAACAAGTATTAAAAAAAAAATGTAATTGTCCTTTAAAACCAGTAGCAACAGGAGGTAGAATCAAAATGGATTTCATTAGTGTATCAAGCTATTGAAGGATTATATGCGTTTAAGGCTCACTGGGAATAAAGGTAATCACAGGATTAAAGCACATTATTAGTACATGAAACAGTGAAAAGTGGTGTGCACTGAGAAATAAGGTCTCATCTGTCATATTCAGAAATGGGGGAAGTGTCACTTTATAAGCACACCCTGAACAGTGTTCTCTCCTTAGCAGTTAGTTTGCACATAGATCGGATGCACATTTCCTGTTACAGTATGTGCACACTGAATGCTTGTGCAAATGTTAAAACTAAAATTGCTCCAAGATCATTTTGGCACAGCCTCTCTCTCATGGCTGATCAAACTGTATCGCCAGGGGTTTATATCATACAAATCCCGTCAGCTGCAAGTAGTCCCGTCAGCTGCAAGTAGTCCGTCAGCTGCATGTAGTCCCTTCAGCTGCATGTAGTCCGGTCCCAGTGTGTAATTAAACAGACACTAAACCTTTTTGTTCACTTTTACTTCTAATACAGAAGCAGAAGTGAAAGACTGAGAGGCACTAGCGTGATGGTAAACTGCCGTGTACTTTCTTATGTACATGCCAGTTTATCCTCTGGCCCGGCAGCCATGATGCTTACTTGTTCATTACAATCCACTCTATTGCTGGTCATGATGCGATTGTCTCTAAACGACAACTAACATTTTTTTTTTTGCTTCCTTGGAGGACGGAAGGGTTAAAAAATATCTCCTCCTTGTGAGGAGTAAACCTGACGAGTATATTTTAATAGAATCTGAGACACAGCAGTACTCGAGGCTGGCACGTGCTGACAGTGTCAGCCCCATTGGTCTGATTAGGGTCTGAATATAGGAGGGTTTCTCTCTGCTAGCTTAGCTCCCCTCTGTATGCAAAAAACAAGGGTCTCTCTCTGTGCTAGCAGAGCTAGCCTGTTGCCAACCAGATGGCTGCCAGCTTCCCAAGGAAGCATGGCAGCTGTTGGTCAGAGGACAAACTGGCGTGTACTATCAGAAGCACTATTGCACAAGTGAAAAACAAGGTTTATTGTCCATTTAACAATCTGCTACAATCCAAATGCTGCATTGGTTTCAGGAGTGGTTCCTGGATGACATCACACATACTATTTGATACGTCACACAGTTGTTCACTTGCATTCATTGTCAGACTGAGCTGCAAACTCACAAAGACTAATTACATCCCATTTCTACAAGTCCTCATTATAACAATACAGTATGAATAGAACGTGTAACAACATTCCACAGAGAAATCTGACCACCTCTCCATGATTAATGTACTTGTGGTTTGCAAACACAGTTTCTGCACCTTTTCCATTCAAGTTCCCAGTGGCTCAATCAGTAATCGCTAATGCATTGGCCCCCCAGTGTGACTCCACGTGAGACGTCCTCCCCGCACGGCGGAGGAGCCATTCACATAGTATCTATTAGTAAATGCTTCGGCGGCTCTGCAAGTAGTGATACTGTTGTTACAGGGTCAAGGCAAGTGGAAGTGGTTTGTGAGCACATATATTTATTTTGTGTACTGGTTCCAAAACCTATGTGTGGAGTGAGAATTGACCGTGAAGCAGTAGGCATGGAGCGGGTGGTCACTGACCTTTTGAATACAATGCCCTCTGACAGAGGCGGCTCTCTAATTAGGCAAGTTAGGCAGTCGCCTAAGGACTCGTGCTAACGGGGGCCCCGGGGCTGCCTAACTCGCCTAGTTGTCTTTGATCTGACAGGGGAGCTTAACGCAGCTGTTAAGCCCCCTGTCATACTAACTTCGGCAGGTTAAGACAATTATTTTTTCCCCCATTTTCATTGTGCGCGATTACGAAGCTCTGCCCCCACTGTCAGCATCTGGCGCACTTAGGAAGAGCCAACGGGCAGCGCTGAAGCCATCACAACATGGTCTGTTAGACAACTTTTAACTTTGAGATCCTCTCCTTCTGGCTGATAGTGTTGAGTTTGTGCTGGCTGAGTGTGTCTGTGAGTCTGTGCTGGCTGGATGTTATTGTGTCAGTGAGTGTGCTGGCTGAGTGTTAGTGAGTGCTGGCTGAGTGTTTGTGTGTGCTGGCTGAGTATATCTGCAAGTGAGTGCATGGTGGCTGAGTGGGTCAATGAGTGAGTGCGTGCTGACAGAGTGGGTCAGTGAGTGAGTGTGTGCTGGCTGAGGGGGTCTGTCAGTGAGTGTGTGCTGACTGAGTGTGTCTATGAATAAGTGTGTGCTGGCTGAGTGGGTCAGTGAGTGAGTGCGTGCTGACAGAGGGGGTCAGTGAGTGAATGTGTGCTGACTGAGTGTGTGTGATAAGCTGTATGGGGACAGATATGGCTCTGACAAGCTAGTTGGGGACAAAGAGGGAAGTGTCATGTTTAAGGACAATGACAGCAGTGATTAGGTGTTTGGGGATACTGATGGCAGTAATTAGCTGCCTGGGCACAAATATGGCACTAATAAGATGTTTGAGCACAAATATGGCATTGACAGGGTGTTTGAGTACAATGATGGGCCTGATGAGCTGCTTGGGCACTGAGGTGGAATTGGAAAAGCTGTTGAAGGTCAGAGAAGGCACTGGTAAGTTGTTTGGGAACAAGATGCATTGGGAAGCTATTTGTGATCAAAGATGGCACTGGCAAGATGTTTGGGCAGAAATGGAACAAGTCCCTGTGGTTACAGTATTGGTGCAGTTGCCAAGTCCTTGTGGGTGAAATATGGGTGCTGTGGCAAATCCCCATGGATGCAATAAGTATGCTTTGGTAAGTCCTGTGGGTACATTGTATTAAAAATGAAATTTATACAGTTCATTTTTATTAACTATTTCATATATTTTATTTAATTATGAGTGTCTGTGAGGGCCTCATTTTCAAGTTTCGCCTAAGGCCTCACAAAGTCTAGAGCCGCCTCTGACCTTAGAATGTCATAAAAATAGCATGAGTACGAGGGGCGTATCGTGCCCGTGAGTGACAGACGTGCTGCCAGTCCGGAGCACACCTGTCACTCAGGGGCACGATGTATCCCGTGTATTTCCTGGGGTTTGTGTACAGTGAACAGAGAGCACACAAACCCCTGGAAATACACAAGATACATCAGAGGAGCCGACGGCAGCTACGAATTCTGCAAAAGAGTCGCTTACTCTGTTGCCAATTCGACCAGCACGAAAAGTATACAAATTTTCGTATACTTTTAATGCTGGTCGAATTGGCAACAGAGTGAGCAACTCTGCTGCTGAATTCGCAGCTGCCGTCTGTCTCCCATATGTATTTCTGGGCTCTCTGTTTGGAGCACAGAATCTCCGGAAATAGACAGTGCGACTCCGTGCGGCACACACCTAGCACATATGGAGCATCCGCGCCTGGTGAGTACAGTTTCTTCTGCTCCCAGCCAATCAGCACATGCTCAACAACTGGTGCTCTGTGACCAGCATAGTTACCAACATCGGCCATGTTTCCAGGGACACATATTTGTTCCACATGCTGCAGAAAGAACATGTAAAGTGCAGCCTGGCAGTATGGGTGGATCCAGTACGGTGGATATATGCACAGAGAGAATCCAATTAATTAATCAGGGTGGAGATCTCATCGGACCTACCATGATTAATTAATTGGATTGTGCCTGTGCGTATACCCATCCTACATACTGCTGGGCTGCACTTTGCATGCTCTTTCTGCAGCATGTGGAACAAATATGTGTCCCTGGAAACATAGCCGACGTTGGCAGCTATGGACCAGTTATTTAAAAGGTAATTAATTTCATGATAACTACACAACACAGGCAGAGCCAGACTGGCTTACCAGGATACCATGACATTTCCCAGTAGCCCGCCTGCCCTGGAAATGCCTTGAAACTATGGTCGTGATCAAGCAGAAATCTGTGTCTCTATCGCAGTCCACATTTTTATCAATAAACCAATTTCATTATCTCAAAGTACCATTTTCCCCTTTATTATGACCCATCTCTCCTTGTGCCATTTATTAGACATGTGCAAAACTAAAATTTTCGTTTAGTTTTCATCCAATGTTATTTATTTCGTCTAAAACGAATTTCGTTCATTACTGCATTCGTTTCGGACGAAATTCGTTCATTATTTTCGTTTCGTTTAATTGTATTCGTTCGTTTTATAGAATACGTGTAATACTATTGGCTTTCTATAAACCGAACGAGAGCCCCATTCATAAGAAATTCTTATGAATGGGGCTCTTGTTCGGTTCATAGAAAGGCAATAGTACTACATGTTTTCTATAAGCCGAAAGTCTATAAACCGAACATCAGGTTTATAGACTTTCGGCTTATGGAATACATGTAATCCTATTGCTATTCTATAAACCGAACGTTCGTAGAATTAGCAATAGGATTACGTCTATTCCATAAGCCGAAAGTCTATAAACCGAACGTTCGGTTTATAGGCTGTCGGCATTTCACTACACGGAGACAAAGTCTCCATTCATAAATTTATGAATGGCGACTCTGTCTCCGTGTAGTGAAATTCTATCAGCCTATAAACCGAACGTTCGGTTTATAGACTTTATGTTCGGTTTATAGGCTGTCGGCTTATGTAATACATGTAATCCTATTGCTATTCTATAAACCGAACTTTCGGTTTATAGAATGCCAATAGACTTACATGCATTCCATAAACCGAAAGTCGTTCGGTTTATGGAATGTAAGTGTACTATGCTATTGTATTCTATAAACCGACTCTATTTCGGCTTATAGAATGCAATAGTACTAAGAAAGGACGAATGAACGAATGATTTTCGTTTATTAACCATTCGTTCATTCGGCTTTCGTTAGCTTAGCATTTTCGTTATTCGTTTTTCGGACGAATGGACGAAAATGCTATTTTCGGACGAAAATGCATTCGTCCGAAAACGAATGCACATGTCTACCATTTATGATGTCATAAGCAAGAGACGCCACAGACACACCCAAAACACATTTTTCTCCTAATCTATCCATTTACATGCAATTCTGCTAACACAATGTATAGATCATTTTTTTTATTCTCTACATTCACGTTATAATTTTTTATGTGATCCAGTCCATTTAAAACCTGGAAAGTGAGTCCCAGAGTGGAGAGTTCCCAGCTAAGGGAAAGCAGTTAATGAACCTGGTTGTTCAGGTGGGAGGGAGTTAGGAGTGTGAGAAAGGGTGCTTACAGCTTTAAAAGGTTTGGAGGTTAAGCACATAATGATTTGCCCCACTGATCCCAGCAACAAAGAGGTTTTCTGTATAGATCTACACAGAGATAAGGATCAACCAATTAGCACATGCTATTGTCCCACTCAAATGTCAGCAGTGCTATATAATTTAATGCTAAAGGCAGACATAAGACACTAATGAGAAAGCAGAAAAGCCCTTGGGGGCCACACCTGCTACAGACAGCATGCATGCCTGTTCTAACTTGCAGCTCTGCACATCTGATCCTGGCATGTCCAGGCCTATGTAATATCACATGAAATCTGCAAGTAACAAATGGATAAAAAAAAAAATTGGTATGTTCCAGCCGTGCCAATATGCCTTTGTAAGGAGGACGGTTATGAAGACTGTAGTCTCATGCAGTACCACGTTACACAGAATAGTAGGGAGGTCCTCATGATACTTTGGCCCCCGCTAGCATAGTTGCCAACATCAGCCATGTTTCCAGGGACACATATTTGTTCCACATGCTGCAGAAAAACCATGCAAAGTGCAGTCCGGCAGTATGTGGGATGGATATACGTACAGACACAATCCAATTAATTAATCAGCCTACCATGATTAATTAACTAATTGGATTGGGTCTGTGCGTATACCCATCCTACATACTGCTGGGCTGCACTTTGCATGCTCTTTCTGCAGCATGTGGAACAAATATGTCTCCCTGGAAACATGGCCGCTGTTGGCAACTATGCGCTAGTCCAAACTGTAATATATCCGTGTGGTCTACATTTAACTTAACTGTGTCTTTTTTCATATCAGTTTCTTGTTTATACTGGAGTCATAGCTCAGACAGCATGTTCCCACAAAGAAATGTTGGCTGAGCATCATATGGTTTAAAAAGGGCCAGAGAACTACTGCATCTAAACTCTTTATTTAGTAATGGGTGTTTGTCAGGGGCCCTGTTCAGAGAGGGCTTCTAGCAGCTCCTGGAGCCCACATCTTTCAGCCCTTCTCCATTTCCTGTATTTGGGCATAAACCTTCAGATTTCTGTTCTTTGGAGTACATTTTGGTTTGGGTCACTGCCACCGAGTAAAGATGTGATTATGCACACCTCAGCATTACAATAGACTGCATTCCTGAGCTAGCATGAGAAAAATAAGCCTTCCTATTCACTCACACTTTCCCAGGCAAGCTGGTTTCTTATTTAAAGTCCTGCTATTTCGGACCCCTTGGTTGCTGCAGGTGACTGGTACTTGCCAGCGCTCCCGATTTGGGCTGAACAGTCCCAATGCAAGGCTTTCTGCTCAGTAGAACATGATCTGTGGGGAACTGACAAGTGGAATGCAAAAACAGGCATGAACAGCAGAGTTGGACATTTTTCCAACTCAGATACTAATGCCCTCCAGCTGTAGAACTACAACTACCATGACCAGTATGTGCGATGGATATACGCACAGACACCATCCAATTAATTAATCATGGTAGGTTATGTGAGATCTCCACCCTGATTAATTAATTGGATGGTGTCTGTGCGTATATCCATCCTACATACTGCCGGGCTGCACTTTGCATGCTCTTTCTGCAGCAGGTGGAACAAATATGTGTCCCAGGAAACATGGCCGATGTTGGCAAACATGGAAGTTGAACGTCTAGGATACAGGCAAAACGACAAAAAGATTTGAAAGAACTGTTTGTGGGCCCTCCTCCTCCTCCTCAGTATTCAGACAACTGATAAAATGTTACTTTTAATAGATGAGGAAAAAAGTCATCATACAGATATCAACATGTCTATGATTAAGTCCTAATTCAGGACCAAATGCGTCAGGTATGAGCTGACGCGTCTTTTTGATATTTGTATCACTGAGTTTTTTTCTCCGAGGTGTTCTAGGCTCTGGATAATGCTCTGCAGTCTCAAATCCAGCCAAGCTCTACCTCTCTCCCAAAACGTGAGACAGGGTTAGAGCTCAGTGGGACAGGGCCCGCGGGATAGTTGGGAGGCATGAAGTAGATGCCTAATAAAGTGCATCTATAGGGGAGTGACTTGTCTCCCAAATCAGGGATCATATTACAGGACTGGTACCTATTATGAATGCCATTTTTTTTAAAGAGCCAGTGTAGTATATTTCCCATGATTCTCTGAAAGACTTTGGCTAGGAAAATGATAGCCTGAGAATTATGGTATTTGTAGTTGAAAAGCTGCAAGCCTACCTGTTAGCTGCTCACGTTCTAGTCGATATCACTTTAATAAATACATATAAAGAGGTTGCAAATATTAGTTTAATAACATATAAAATAATTCTGAACAAACACAGCCCAGTATCTGCAGCAGAGCAGGCCAGGAGTACTAGCGGGGCCTGGTAAGTTGCCTCCTTGACAAAAATATGTTGTTATCAGTGGAATGAATGTCCTTTGGGAGCCAGGGAAAGATAAAGGAGGCCTGGGATTGGCCACATGTTGTCAACATCTGGGCTATATGTAAAGTTTCTTTTATTTAATTACAGGATAGTGAGGGTGGGGGATGGGGGTATTCCTATTTGATGAATTGGCCAAAAGGGAATTTTAAAGGAGGGAGTCACATACTAACTATTTTTACTACATTGCTGGAGATATTCTGAACGGTACACGGCACAGCACAGCAATACATACGTGTACATGCAATAAAGAAACATATATTCACTATCTAACAGGCCCAGCCTTCTTTATTGACATTGCTGCCTACTCAGACAGGACAGCTGTAGATCTACCACAAGCATTCCAGACTTCTCCTACTGTATTAGGCCCCGACCACATCTGCAAAAAGGCCATTCCATGCATCTACTGCCTTTCTGCAACATTTCCTTTTACTACCTTTTGCTAATATTACTAACTCAGTGATATGATAAAGGGGAGCATTCCCCATCCTGTTTTGCAGAGTGGATTGAGGTGTCTGTATTAAAGCGACAGGATGTCATTGTAATAGTATTGCTCGGTATGTTACCGAATGTAAAATAGACACACAGCTTTGGTAACTGACAGAAACCCATTATAACCTCAGATGCCTAGCACCTCCAATGCTGCATGTGCCTCAACTGATCACAAGTCTACTGTGATAACCACACCCTGCCATTCTGATACAGACACCCCTCGCAGTAACTATTCAGAGAGGGAGAGACCTGTTCCTGTTAGATAGCGGTATGAGTGGAATGGTTTCGGGGGTAGAAGGTCCTCACTCCGGGTAAGAATGTAATGTCTATAGATGATTCCTCATGGACGGAGGGATCCTGTCGGTGATTGGTGTCGCTCCCGAGCATGTTTTTCACACACCAGAACATCTCCTGCCCAAAAGTGTCCCCTCATCCTCAAGTTCAGGCCGCAGTCTGCGCAGACATAGCAAGCTGGGTGTCGGTACCGCCCTTCCGTAATCTTTACCGCTAGGTCACTGAAGGGGGAAAAGAGAAAGGGAGAGTCACTGCCAATGTTACACACTGTGTTACTGTCACTTTAACACACACTTCATGTGACAATCTTACACACTGTGTCAGAGTAACACACACTGCAAGTGGCAGTCTTATTCACTGCGTCACTGTAACACACACTGCAAGTGACAGTCACAATAATAGACACTGAGAGTGATAATCTCACACAGACACTGTGTCACAATAATAGACACTGAGAGTGATAATCTCACACAGACCCTGTGTCACAATAATAGACACTGAGAGTGATAATCTCACACAGACCCTGTGTCACAATAATAGACACTGAGAGTGATAATCTCACACAGACACTTTGTCACAATAATAGACACTGACAGTGATAATCTCACACAGACCCTGTGTCACAATAATAGACACTGACAGTGATAATCTCACACAGACCCTGTGTCACAATAATAGACACTGAGAGTGATAATCTCACACAGACACTCTGTCACAATAATATACACTGAGAGTGATAATCTCACACAGACACTCTGTCACAATAATAGACACTGAGAGTGATAATCTCACACAGACACTGTGTCACAATAATATACACTGAGAGTGATAATCTCACACAGACACTGTGTCACAATAATATACACTGAGAGTGATAATCTCACACAGACAGTGTCACAATAATAGACACTGAGAGTGATAATCTCACACAGACACGATGTCACAATAATAGACACTGAGAGTGATAATCTCACACAGACACTGTGTCACAATAATATACACTGAGAGTGATAATCTCACACAGACACTGTGTCACAATAATATACACTGAGAGTGATAATCTCACACAGACACTGTGTCACAATAATAGACACTGAGAGTGATAATCTCACACAGACACGATGTCACAATAATAGACACTGAGAGTGATAATCTCACACAGACACGATGTCACAATAATAGACACTGAGAGTGATAATCTCACACAGACACTGTGTCACAATAATAGACACTGAGAGTGATAATCTCACACAGACACGATGTCACAATAATAGACACTGAGAGTGATAATCTCACACAGACACGATGTCACAATAATAGACACTGAACGCGATAATCTCACACAGACACTATGTCACAATAATATACACTGAGAGTGATAATCTCACACAGACACTGTGTCACAATAATAGACACTGAGAGTGATAATCTCACACAGACACGATGTCACAATAATAGACACTGAGAGTGATAATCTCACACAGACACTCTGTCACAATAATAGACACTGAGAGTGATAATCTCACACAGACACTTTGTCACCATAATAGACACTGAGAGTGATAATCTCACACAGACAGTGTGTCACAATAATAGACACTGAGAGTGATAATCTCACACAGACACTATGTCACAATAATAGACACTGAGGGTGATAATCTCACACAGACAGTGTGTCACAATAATAGACACTGAGAGTGATAATCTCACACAGACACTATGTCACAATAATAGACACTGAGAGTGATAATCTCACACAGACAGTGTGTCACAATAATAGACACTGACAGTGATAATCTCACACAGACACTGTGTCACAATAGTAGACACTGAGAGTGATAATCTCACACAGACACTATGTCACAATAATAGACACTGAGAGTGATAATCTCACACAGACACTGTGTCACAATAATAGACACTGAGAGTGATAATAAACACAAAAAAAGGAAACTAAAGATCAAACTCACTAACCAAACAAGAGATGCTTTATAGGTCAGAACCAACTTTCAATAGCAAACAATAATAGACACTGAGAGTGATAATCTCACACAGACACTGTGTCACAATAATAGACACTGAGAGTGATAAT
This sequence comes from Pelodytes ibericus, assembly GCA_036172795.1. Taxonomy (NCBI): domain Eukaryota; kingdom Metazoa; phylum Chordata; class Amphibia; order Anura; family Pelodytidae; genus Pelodytes; species Pelodytes ibericus. The sequence continues at coordinate 201,785,317 of CM069858.1, read as the reverse complement.
CTCACACAGACACTTTGTCACAATAGTAGACACTGAGAGTGATAATCTCACACAGACACGATGTCACAATAATAGACACTGAGAGTGATAATCTCACACAGACAGTGTGTCACAATAATAGACACTGACAGTGATAATCTCACACAGACACTTTGTCACAATAGTAGACACTGAGAGTGATAATCTCACACAGACACTATGTCACAATAATAGACACTGAGAGTGATAATCTCACACAGACACTATGTCACAATAATAGACATTGAGAGTGATAATCTCACACAGACACTGTGTCACAATAATAGACACTGAGAGTGATAATCTCACACAGACACTATGTCACAATAATAGACACTGAGAGTGATAATCTCACACAGACACTGTGTCACCATAATAGACACTGAGAGTGATAATCTCACACAGACACTGTGTCACAATAATAGACACTGAGAGTGATAATCTCACACAGACAGTGTGTCACAATAATAGACACTGACAGTGATAATCTCACACAGACACTTTGTCACAATAGTAGACACTGAGAGTGATAATCTCACACAGACACTATGTCACAATAATAGACACTGAGAGTGATAATCTCACACAGACAGTGTGTCACAATAATAGACACTGACAGTGATAATCTCACACAGACACTTTGTCACAATAGTAGACACTGAGAGTGATAATCTCACACAGACACTATGTCACAATAATAGACACTGAGAGTGATAATCTCACACAGACACTGTGTCACAATAATAGACATTGAGAGTGATAATCTCACACAGACACTCTGTCACAATAATAGACACTGAGAGTGATAATCTCACACAGAAACTGTGTCACAATAATAGACACTGAGAGTGATAATCTCACACAGACACTATGTCACCATAATAGACACTGAGAGTGATAATCTCACACAGACACTGTGTCACAATAATAGACACTGAGAGTGATAATCTCACACAGACAGTGTGTCACAATAATAGACACTGACAGTGATAATCTCACACAGACACTTTGTCACAATAGTAGACACTGAGAGTGATAATCTCACACTGACACTGTGTCACAATAATAGACACTGACAGTGATAATCTCACACAGACACTGTGTCACAATAATAGACACTGAGAGTGATAATCTCACACAGACACTGTGTCACAATAATAGACACTGACAGTGATAATCTCACACAGACACTGTGTCACAATAATAGACACTGACAGTGATAATCTCACACAGACACTTTGTCACAATAGTAGACACTGACAGTGATAATCTCACACAGACACTGTGTCACAATAATAGACACTGAGAGTGATAATCTCACACAGACACGATGTCACAATAATAGACACTGAGAGTGATAATAAACACAAAAAAAGGAAACTAAAGATCAAACTCACTAACCAAACAAGAGATGCTTTATAGGTCAGAACCAACTTTCAATAGCAAACTATCAAAACTATCAGTATCAATAGAAACAATATCTCATTCAACTTTAAGCACAGTCCAAAGTATGATAAAAAAAAAATAGCAAAATTATAATATATAAAACAGTATATAATAAAATATTGTATTTAAACAATGTTGCTTCTGTAATACATATATAGTGTCGAGAGTTTTATAAAAAGGCGCAATTGCTGCTTTATACATATAACGGCGATTGCGCTTTCTTATAACTCCCGACACTTTGCAGTGCGGAGGTACCCCAACACATAGCAGGCGCTTTTCAGTGCCTTATTTTTTCTTCTTCTATAGACTGCGCCAGCGCAACAAGTGCCGACACAACCTAAATCTATACATTCGGTGAAGATAGCGCCGACTCCTGAAATTTGTTGAGTCTGCATTATGCATTTGGCGCAACCTGTGCGTAACCTTGTTGATCCATGACCCCCACTGTGTCTGACATGAGGCAACATTGTATAAATACCATATTTTTATCATATGTACCAAATGTTTTAGACTGTGCTTAACATGGAATAAGATAATAAAATAGATCATATAGGTGTCTACCTAAACTATAACTACTCACATGCTATATGTAACACACACTGCTGTATAAACACAATAACTCACTCATTGGACCTCTGTGACACCCGACACACGCAAGTGAAATGTCACTGACACATGTGATGCACACTCACCTGATCCCTGAATGGCACTTCTCACACTGTCGCAGTGGTGTGGGTGGGCTGTTTACAACAGGCTTTTGAACGTTTGGTGATAATCTGCTTGGCAGTGATGGGGAAATGGCACCTGTAACAGAGGAAGGAATCGGTCAGACGGGGGGTCCAGCTGACATGTTATTCCATTATACAGCTCTGTGGAATAGGATGATTCTTTATAATGAGAAATAATAACAGTCCAGGTAATATACAATAATCCCAATGCATCCTTCCTGTTAAAATACTTAATATAATATTTACAAATCAATGTGATGTTGAGTTTGGTCTGATTAGATGTGCCCGTCCTAGGGGTATTTTAACATGGTTCAAGCATTATAGGCCATAATATATTTATCTGCCTTTTCTAACACCTAGTAGCATAGTTGCCAACAGTCCCAGATCTGATGGAACAGTACTGTTTTTGGGGATTCTGCCCCGTAATATTTGGGGCAGTCTGGACATGACGGCTGCCTATGCCCAAGTCTCACTGCATTACAACTGTCTACATACTGGGGCGGGTACCCCTGAGCACAATCTATCTGGCACATAGTCCACCCATCTTCTGGCTCCGTCCAGCTGCATCCTGGGATCCAGGATGTTGGCAGGTATTTGTCTATTCTATGTAATGCCCCTTTAAACTCTGTCCCAAGTACTTGCGTTAATATTTGGTGCTATATGAATAATTACAATTCTGGTTCTAGGAATATTCGTGTCCGTGTGTTAGACACACCTATCCTAGCAATGTAATAACATGTCTAGTATTACATATATATATATATATATATACCATCTATCAAACGCAATACATTCCCCAGAGCATGAGTGACGTACATTGTAAATTGCTTGATTACATGACACAGCAAGCCTAAAATCCATTACAAAAACATGTGATGTATTATATTGTAATGCCATGTTATCCATCCAGTTATCCAGCTCTTTATTTGTATTACTTGCATGTAATGACAGAATGTAAAAACGGATTCAGTGTCTAAATAACTGCTCTCTGTTGTACCCCATGACAGCTGTACACAGGGAAAGTGCCTGATGACCTGTGAAACTAAACGGGCAACGCCACGCACAGAGTGATAAATAGAATAAGACCATTATCAATGGAGGGCCAGCTAATTGGTGTTTTTCAAAGCCTGACATTGTTTGACAACTCGGCAGAGAAAACCTGATAGAAAGAGTTTTGTTGTGATGGGCTGGGCAGATAAGAATTGCAATCTCAGTCACACGCACAGAATAAGCCTATGAATAGGGAACACTTAAACACACAGGATTCTATACAAACAAGAAACCATCTGAAAGGGAAAGTTACACTATTGCCTTTATAGCCGACAAAGGTCTAATAATAGAGCCACTTTCAATTTAGCCACAGAAGTCGGTGCTAGTTTAACAAACAGTGTAATAACGTGACTAGTTTGTGCGATATTATGGAGCAAGGAAGGGCATGATGAGAAGACAGAGGCATCACTAATATTCTAAACTAGATATGGAGGATGTAACCAATATTCTGAGAAACTCAGGACTAGTCTTCCGAGCCCCCAAGGAATACAAGGGCTCTTTCTACTTAAAGTAAGTTGCCAGGCATTTACATGAGTAGTAATTTGCAACCCCCCTCTATCATATGGGTTACACCCATTAGCATGTTGCACTAAATGTGCTCTAGCCTTTTAAATGTTTTCTGTGTTCAGTCCTAACTGTTTTTAACCCTAGCAATATATCTGATCGAAATGTGGTCTCCATCAGTATCGCAATGTCTCGCCTTAGTCAGCTCCCAGTGCCAGAGTGGCCCAATGCTACCCAGTCTGTGACCCTAGCCATATCGTTGCCTAGCGACGGTACCCTCAGGGTTGCCCTCCAGGGCTTCTTGGAGAAGTCTGAAGCTGCTGGATTGTCTTGGAGGTGTCTTTGTCTCCTGGTTCCCCTGCAGCATCTTATACACCTCTGATTCCTCCTGGAGCCAGCTCATCTTGTAGGATTAGTGCACACCCCAAACCTCTAGGACTGACAAACAAACAGACTGTTAGCATTCTGCAAACACATAGCCCCATCTTTTTATGCTGCACATTTTTTGTTTTTCTTTTAACTGCACCCCTTTTACCTCTGTCTCATTTCTTCCAATGTCCACACACTCATCCCCTTTGCTGTATGATATCCATCTCTCCCTCTAATCCCTCAGCCTCTCCTCCTTCTCTATGGATCCCTTTCTTTTCTCTACCACTCTTTAGAATTCTCCCCTAACTCTCATACCATTTGCTCATACTTCAAAAAAAAAAAAAAAAAGTTCTGGTGCAAAGTTCTAAACGTGGGGCAGTAACCATGGAAACCTATAGAATGGTCCTGATGACTAATAACACTTTTCGAACTTTGCCTCCGTTTCTATTTATTACATGGCTCCCCCAGTCCCTATTTTAAAATTCGTTCTCATCTTCACACTTAGCTGGTTCCCTTCCCCCGTGCTCTGCCAGGCTCCCTCCCTGCCCCCGGGCAATGTATATCACAGACAGACTCACATGTCAGACAGATACCCCTCAGTGATTGCTGTGCCAGGCAGTGACCTCTGATCCCCGGAGTGTGGCTCCTCACGCTGACTGTGCCTGTTGCACCTCTCTCGTCCTCTGCCCCAGCACTCTTTTCCTGTCTTAAGGACACACCTGTCTCTCGCTGTCCCCGCCTGTCTCTTTCCCCTCCTCTCACATGGGCACACCTCTCTGTCCCTTGACACTCATCCTTCTCCACCCCTGTGTCTCTCCCTTTTTACTTTCCTGTGTAATCTCTTGTTTTTTGTTGTGTCTCTCGTTGCCTGGGTAGTAAGGTACTCAGGTGTAGGATTGTCCTTGCACTCTAGTCTCTTCTCTCTCCTGTCTGTCTCTGGCCCCTGTCTCCCTCCCATACACGCCTCTTACATCTGCTTTTAGTTAATGTTTAGGAATAACAGAGACAGCCATGCTTGGGATGCAAAGACACAGCAAAAGGCAATGCAACATCACGTGAAAGGGCAAGCGAACGCTGAGGGACGAGAAGAGACATAGGACCCTCTCCATGGAGAGTATAGTGATACGTCGGCAGCAACTGGGTGGGGTGGTGTATTACTTCCCCATGTGACTGTCTATTATTGTCAGAGAGACGGGCAGCACGCATTACAGATTGTCAGGGGGGCAGAAACTTTCATCAGTCTTTTCCTGCAGGCGAATCTGAGTGTGATGGGAGTGGCTGGAATTGGCCTTAAAGGGGCTGCATCACCTGAACATTGTTTTATTGGGAATATAGATAACATAAAATGATTGACTTTCTTGGTTGTCATTGGACAGCTCCATAATGTAACCATAATGCGGCCTATGATCCGGTTAACTAAGTTTTAACATGATGGGTGTTATTTAAATTCTGGGTGGAGTTGATCGCTATGGAAACCAATGGAATTTTTTAGACCACTTTTGGAACTTTGAGCCAGAATTGAGTTTCTAAAAAAATCACCCCCCTATGATCAGGTTTTAGGTCATTTGGGTCACATCATGATGCCAATGGACAAAATGAAAAAAGAGTAGACATGGTTGCGGCCTGAAGAGCCAATGCGCCACGCGTTGGCTCTGCAGGCCGCAACCATGTCTACTCTTTTTTCATTTTGTCCATTATATGTTTACCGGTATATTGATAGAGATTATTTAAAGCATAACATATAATTGGGATAAAACAATTAGCTAAACATGACAATAATTAGTCTCACAACTAGTGAACATTTGGGGTGAAGTACGACGGTTAATTGTGGGCCAAAGTCCTGAAAATGGAGCAATCAGTTGGAATGTCCCAATGGTTTCCATGGTGATTGCTCCACTTTGTAAATATACTCCAGTGTCAGACAAAAAATGCTGATTTAGGGCCTGATGTAGGTTTGCCACCTTTTCTACAAAAAAAAAATACCGGCCATGCTACTTCATCCATAGACTTAACATTGGCCTCAAGCCAGTTTTTTACTGGCCTGCCGGTATAATACCGGCCAGGTGGTAAACCTAGCCTGATGTAAAGAGTAAATAAATAATGCATTATATAATAAAATAAACGCTGCTTGCGTCATGAAACCTACCTGCACACCCTGTATATAAATGTTTCACATTCCTTCTCATATAGCAATAGGTGATGCAATCTAGGGAGCTGAAAGCCTTTCAAACATCGTCACCTGTGTACATTCATCTTACGCACAGTGGGCACAATCTGTAATCCACATGACAAAATACAATAGAGAATGGCAGAATCACGATAAATCACCCTGCGTATTACATGTGACACTTCCCCCTGGCTTATTTTATGTATGTTATACATATGTTTAATATATGTGAAATGCACTGATTTTACTTTAAAACAATTTATAGTTCTCTTGTAGTTTTACATTGAAAATAATTTCTGCGGCGCCTTTAAATTCAGTGACATCCAATCAGGATGTTCTGGTGCACTGTGTGGGCTACCCCCGTGGTGCCCCCTTCCTCTCTACCCTCATGTCTGTCTGTTTCCTCTCCCTCCTCATGCCTGTCTCTTTTCTCTCCCTTCCCATGTATGTCTCTCCTCTCCCCAACCTCCAGGTCTGTCTATCTGTTTCTCATCCTCCCTCCTATCTGATCTCTTTCCTCCTCCCTAAATCTGTTGTCATCTATTTCTCCTTTCCCATATTTGTTCTCTCCCCATATATCTTTACCTCTCCTTACTCTCCCCATGTCTCTTTCCCTCTCCCCATATCTCTTATCTCTCCGCCTCCCTATCTCTTTCCCTCTCCTTCCTCTACTCATACTGCTTTTGCTCTCCCCATTTCTCTTATTTCTTCTTCCCCTCCCCACATCTCTTATCTCTTCTTCCCCTCCCCACATCTCTTATCTCTCCTTCCCCTCCCCATATCTGTTCTCTCTCCCCCATATCTGTTCTCTCTCCCCCTCCTCCCCCATATCTGTTCTCTCTCCCCCTCCTCCCCCATATCTGTTCTCTCCCCCCTCCTCCCCCATATCTGTTCTCTCTCTCCCCCTCCTCCCCATATTTGTTCTCTCTCCCCCTCCTCTCCCATACCTGTTCTCTCTCTCCCTCCTCTCCCATACCTGTTCTCTCTCTCCCCCTCCTCCCCCAAATCTGTTCTCTCTCTCCCCCTCCTCTCCCATATCTGTTCTCTCCCCCCCTCCTCCCCTATATATATTTTCTCTTTACCCCTCCTCTGTTCTCTCCCACCCCCCCCCTTTTTTTTTAAAGTGGTCGCACAGATCGCACACACAAAAGACCAGCCCTGCATCCAATAAGGATGGAAAGATAGATAGGACTGTTGCTATTATAATTTATTAGCAGTTTTTATGAGGTAGGAAGTGTTGAGGGGGAAAAACAATTATTTCTTTCGATGGTATGATGCAGCACTATTATTTTTTAATTCATTTTCGATCAAAACATGTATCAATAACAGTTTCAATAGGTTTCAGAGAAAAGGCGGATGCAGTAATAAAATGGCAACAAAAGATTTTGTATAATACAAAGTATGGACAAATTAAATGGGGGGATAGTAGATGAAGAATAAAATTAGAAGAAATAAAAAATACAGGTAAGGGGGGAAACTGTGAACTAGAAATGGATATGATAGGTAGTAATCAGCTCACTTCTCAGGGCGATGAATATCTGAAACCCCTGCACTTGAATGTGGGTATTTAAAGCGTTCTTAGCTACTTGAGCCATTTCTTCCTCAAGCGTGAGGATCCTGCCTCAAACTTCCTCATGTCCTGCCTCAATCTTCCTCATGTCTTGCCTCAATCTTCCTCATGTCTTGCCTCAATCTTCTTCATGTCCTGCCTCAATCTTCCTCATGTCCTGCCTCAATCTTCCTCATGTCCTGCCTCAGTCTTCCTCATGTCCTGCCTCAATCTTCCTCATGTCCTGCCTCAATCTATCTCATGTCCTGCCTCAGTCTTCCTCATGTCCTGCCTCAATCTTCCTCATGTCTTGACTCAATCTTCCTCATGTCTTGCCTCAATCTTCCTCATGTCTTGCCTCAATCTTCCTCATGTCTTGCCTCAATCTTCCTCATGTCCTGCCTCAATCGTCCTCATGTCTTGCCTCAATCGTCCTCATGTCCTGCCTCAATCCAAACTCTACCCTCCGATCCTCTGGCAGTTTTCTCCTGGACACAAGTCCAGTTTATTCAGAGTTGAGGCCTCCTTTGCCGGTCTGAGAGCCATCTTGGGGGCTCGATGCCAGTAGCCAGATATTTTGGTGATGCTTACGTCCAATCCTCGGGTACCCAATCCTAGATATGCTAGCGCTTAGTGGCAAATACATGCCTGTACTTTACAAGATGGTGTTTTTTTACCATGGGTAAACATGTTATACGTGTTGAATGATTTTTACGTTTTTTAGTATGCGTTCAAGTTTTTAAGTTAATAATATAAATATAAAATCGTTGTTGCAGTATTTATTAATAAATACGGTGACCTTCATATCCAGTTTGTTGTCCGTGTGTTTTCTTGGTGGAGGGTGTGTTAATTCTCCATACCTTTGTCATGTGCCAGCATCCAACAAGCTCTACCTTAAAACATATATGCCAGTTAATCCTCATTGGGTATATCACTCTATATCTGAAGCACAAATGGGGAAAAAAGGTTTAGTGTCTTTAACTGATTCCTATCTGGTCACATGTGACTTGTACACAGTGCAAGGCAGCAAGCAGCACAGGATATATGTGGTGGGTAGACATAGCGGAGGTGGTAACTCTAAATACAACTGTGATCATCCTAATAATAGAGTCAAAAAGCCACAGAGCAATAAAAGTCAGCGTAAGGTGTGTGTGTAACCTGCACTAGGTGTGTTTATAAAGAAGTCTGTTCAAATGCAAATCTTTGGCACTGACTAAATGATTGACCCAATTACACTCCTCTGACTACATTCTGCACCTTGTAAAAGTTCTACACTTCCAGCAAAACACTGGCTGATCTGACAGCCCTGACTGCAGAACTGGTGGAAGAAACCTGAAGACAGCATAGATCTGGATGCATATAATTGCCAACCTTTGAATGGGACACTTTGCAGCACAACCATCAATTACTTACTTGAAAATTATAGATGGCACTGGCAAGCTGTTTAGGAGCATATATGGCACTGGTAAATTGTTTGGGGACAGATGACTCTAGCGCACAGTTTGGGGACAGAAGTGACAAGCTACATTCACAGTAGAGACAATATTTAGGTGACAAAGTGTCTTTAATGCCTGGTTTATATTAGCAGTTCACTTTTAGTGACTAGCCTGACACATGTTAGATTGGGGCCTGTTACATGTGCTATACTATCACCATATAAACAAGTACATATGTTTACATACGTCTATGTACAGGGGACTCATATATAGACACATGGATCTGTACCCACGCTGGTTACCTTTTTTCTTTTGGAGGATTCGATCGGATTGGGAAAGCATATCTGCCAAAGTTTGCTGACTTGGGACTGGAATGTGGCTGTTGAGTGGCTTGCGTGGAATTACGTGGCACTGCATGACCCTGACTTAGCATGCATCTCTCTCCGAGGCTCAGAATACACAGCTTTCATTAGTTTATGTCTTAAAGGGACAGTTCACGATGCAGAAAAAAAAAAAAATGCAGATGCGGCATCATGTTTATTAAAGGAAAAGAAACAGATCTGTCCATTTTTTTCTTAACCCTATCACCTAAAAACTGAAAATCAAATGTAACTGATAACAGCAACAGCCCTGCCGCTGTATTAAGAGGTCGCTGTGAAATTATTTTCAATGTAAAACTATGGAATAAGTGCATCTGAAAAACAAAAGAACCGACACTCCAGGGATATGTCCAACGATAGAAAAGGTTCTTTTATTCATAAAAAGGCACAAGACAGAGTAAAGTGATGTGCGCTGGGCAAACAAAGAAACACTATACTCGTTTCGCTTAACACGCATGATAAAGTGTCAGTAGACGTGAAATACGTCACTTTACCCTGTCTTGTGGATTTTTAACCCCTTCAGGAAATTGCAGAGGGATCCCACCAGTCAGATGAGGCCACTTTGATGTTTTGGTGCTTGCGTCGTCTGGGAAGCAAACATCATGCGTCACCAAGGGGTTAAAAAGACCTTTTCTATTTTTGAACACATCCCTGGAGTGCCGGTTCTTTTGTTTTTCGAATTTGGGCAAGCTCTGTCAGGTGACGCCTGAGCACCATGGGAGTTCTTTGCAGGATCTTGTAATCACACCGCTCGCCAGCGGGACTAGAGCCTCCTGGATCACAGTTGCGAGGGATCACTTGTATTTTCCACTTAAAATAAGTGCATGTCACATCGATTAGAAATATGTACAAAATACCTAAAATAAGTTAGGTGGAACTGTCCCTTTAAATAGAGGAAACGCCTTTTTGTTTGATGTAGCCGCTGGTGAACAGTGTACTGCCATCTAGTGGCGCAATACAATAGAATGTCCAAGTTCTCAAGCAGAGAAGTAGATTCTGTAGTGTTTGCATACACCCGCGGCATGCAGAGCTGGTCACTGCATTGTCCACACACCAGGGAGGGAGCAGCTATTTGATTCACTCTTGGAGGATGTGGAATGCAGGCAGACGGTTATTACACATTATTACCACCTCTCCCTTAGCCTCAGGCAATGGGCACAGTTTCAGGTATAGGCAGAGCAATTACATAAGGGACATCAAGGTACCACACCCAGAGGGGGCAGGAACAAAAGATGAACATCAGAGAGACCGGGGCAGGGAAAGGAGGGCAGTTAATGAGAACAGGAGGGAAAGTGCAAGGGGAGACTATAGATGAGGTAAAGAGACAGCATAGTCCCATAAAGGAAGGTGGTACAGAGAAACGAAGGAGGGTTAGATGTTACTCAAAAGCATTTTATTCAAAAGGAAGTAAAATAGAAGTAAATAGCGACTGACTGATATAAACTGAGAGGTAAACAACCCACGGGCCCACGTCTGCTGTTATACGGACGCTATAGAGCCGTTCATTAAATGGTAAAGGAAAGATGCTTCTTTCATTCACATATATAACTTGGTATAACTTCATTACATAGAGGCTTCTGATTTTCCATGTTTTTTCACCAGCATTAAATATGTGTATTTATCTATCAAGAAATCCATTTAAAATAAATTCAGTATTTTTTTTTATTAAGAGAGCGTCTATCTGCATGTGGGGGCAGCTCCATACGAGGGAGGGGTGTTAAGTATCTGGCACTTAATTACATTACATTACTACCGGCATTCAGTAAGATATGTACGTCTGGAGAAAAGACATAACAGGGGGGATATGATAGAAACATTTAAATACATTAAGGGAATCAACACAGTAACGGAGGAGAGTATATTTACAATAAGAAAAACTATCACAACAAGAGGACACAGTCTTAAATTAGAGGGGCAAAGGTTTAAAAGTCATATCAGGAAGTATTACTTTACTGTGAGGGTAGTGGATGTATGGAATAGCCTTCCAGTGGAAGTGGTAGAGGTACACACAGTTAAGGAGTTTAAGCATTTAGCCACAGGGCTATCCTAGTTATAAGATACGGCCAGGCAGTAATAAAAGTATTTGGAAAATTGGACAGACTAGATGGGTCAATGGTTCTGCTGACACATTCTATGTTTCTATGTAAAGCAGGTAAAACACACACATCTACACATCCCAAACATGTCAGCAGACCTGTGTGTCCCACAGATATACTCAGAGTGCTGGGCTATTACTACTGCAAAAGGATTCTGGGAAGGGAATTGGTACTCCAAATAGTATGGCAGTTTTACCCTGAACTGAACACTTATACTCTACACCTGTACAACAGGATCATGTTTCATAATGATCCTTGCTGTGCAAAGACCTCTCTATCTTCTCTTTAGTCCGGACACTACAAACATTCAGACCAGAGACAGATTGCTGGCCTGGTGTGAGCTCTTGTATATGTAGTGTGGACACAGTTTGGCAGCCGGTGTGTACTGTGTTTATTTTAGAGTAAACATGCAAAGCTGCATTTTGTAGTTGTTTAGATCTTATTATATTCTCTAGTGGTCTTAAGAATCCAGACAAAAGATAACGAAGCACAGAATCTGAGAACCAGATGATCTCACCAAATTTGTGGCACATGAGAAATGTTCTTATCCTGTTATGATAACAATACAATGTGTAACCAATAAGTGTACATTCAGGTAACTTTTGCCCAACATCCAGGGGATGTAACTGTTTCAAGATGGACTGAATGGTTCCTATCTGCCAACACATACTATGTTTCTAATCTCTGTAATGGTACATATTCCACAGAGGAAGGTTGCCCTGCCAGGAATTGAACCTGCAAACTGGAAGATTCCACAGCTGATGCATTAGACCACTGCCCTATCTCACCAGTATATTAGGTAACGTATTCCTATGCAAAAAGTGCCACGCGGGTGCTTGTTAGATAGGAACATGTCTGGGAGGGGGTAATGTAATTTCAGATATTGTTTTGGGTTTTTTTTCCAAATCTTTTTTATTTCAAATTTTTACATATATCTTAAATATTATATTATTTATATTGTATCTTATAATGTCAGATTAATGTTAATACATTGCATATTTAAATATATCAACAATATTTTATAATATCAGTAATACTATACCTTTTTTTTTTAACAATTTTTTTTTCCTTACAAGGTTTTGAATATAATCCTTAACAATAAAATATCATATCATTTCAGATATTGTAAGGCCTGATATGGTTCACAAAGCATTTTATAAATATATTTTATATGTGAAAGCACTTGTATTGTGATATGGATCCCTGTTGCACTGAGAGTCGAGAGATAACTCCGTTGTTGATACAGCATGGAGTGACACATGGATTTAGGATGATGACTTCTCATGTCGTAGAATGGGGGACCACAAAATTCCCAGGGAAGGTTCCAAATTTCTGAGTCCTCCAGCAGACACCTGTGAAACACACAGAAAGGTTACCTGACCAGCACAACACGTATTCTACCCATTCCTGTGCATTGGAGCCTTCCTCACAGGTCACTTACCTACAAACCAACCATCATCACAGTGCTGGGTCACATGTACTATATCCCCAGCTATAAGGTGCAGCTCGTCCGAGTGACTGGGGGAGAAATCAAATATAACCCGGTACCTAGCAGAAATACACCCAAAATATTACTAATCAGTAACTATAAACATGACATGGGGCATCCGGCAAGTCAAAAGTCAGGGCAGTAAAGATGTGGAATGCATTGCCAAATAAAGTTGTTTCATACAGATTCACTCTATACCTTCAAAAAAAAAAAAAAAACACAGGAGAAGAGGTTGCCATTTCATGATCAAATTGGAAAGAGGAATTAAGGAATGTTTGCTGGAATTTGATGTAAAAAAACAGTAATTGGGACTTTGTGAGAATAGATTCCGAACTTGATTCTACATGCCGGATCATACTCACATGGTCCCAGGCAGGTCATGGATTTTGTTGGGTGCAGATATTTTTGCGTTTGAGGTTTTTTCTTTAGGTGGAATCTACAAAGGAAATAGACTGGTTACGACTATGTGACTGCACTAGTTCTGAAAAGGTGAAGTATTGACACAACCATCCATTAAAGCACTATCAGTATCTCTCCATAACGGCAGAGTGTCACCCATACTGTACACCCAGGACAGGCCCCATCGGCCACATTGCACATCCAAGACAGGCCCCATCGGCCACATTGCACATCCCCCACCACCCACATTACAGACGCAGGACTTCCCCTGCACCCCAGGACATGCCCCGTCTCCAAATTGCACACACAGTACTTACCCCTGTACATGCCCTATCACCCACATTGCACATCCTGGACTTACCATTGCACCCCAAGACATGCCCCGTCACCCATATTGCACATCCAGGACTTACCCCTCCACACCCGGACATGCCCTATCACCCACACTGCACATCCAGGATTTACCCCCGGCACCCCAGGACAGCTGTAGTTCCCTGCTGTCTAGTGGAGGCAGCTTGAGGTCTGTGCAGCAGCACAGACATTCCCATACTGCCCACACCATTCTTAAGTCTGGTAGGTAAAGTGACCTCCAACACTCAGAGCAGCACAGGGAGTGCGAGAGGCAGCTTGGGAATGTCTGTGCTGCTGCACAGATATCCAGCTGCCTGCTCGCCACAGAGAGGCTGGTGAGGGAAGATCTTTTGATTTCCCCAGCCAGCGCCTTTGCTGGCAAGCATTTTTGTGTGTGTTTTTTTAAAGGGGTCAGGGCCTGAGTGGGTCCCTTGGGCCTGTGACAGATGTATTGCAAATCACCCCCTATTGGCGATCCTTAGTGTAGAGCTCTGTGAAGACTAGAACATGAAGATTCTGAACAAAATGTACTGTGTTTTGCTGTGATCTCACTCAAATTAGAGAAGTGCATCAATGTAGAGGACCAACTGCTTGTCACAGTGATGATATTTGAGGATCACACACACACCTTAACCATCCTAACCCCAAGGATGAGCCCTGAAGTAAGTATAGCCAAGTACTTAGATGACCCTAACCCGATATGGCTATATGATAGTGACTAACTGTAAGTGCAACAGGAGAGCAAATAATCTGCCAATGCCAGGAACGGTACACAGAGCAGGTAATGTGCCAATGCCAGGAACGGTACACAGAGCACGTAATGTGCCAATGCCAGGAACGGTACACAGAGCACGTAATGTGCCAATGCCAGGAACGGTACACAGAGCAGGTAATGTGCCAATGCCAGGAACGGTACACAGAGCAGGTAATGTGCCAATGCCAGGAACGGTACACAGAGCAGGTAATGTGCCAATGCCAGGAACGGTACACAGAGCAGGTAATGTGCCAATGCCAGGAACGGTACACAGAGCAGGTAATGTGCCAATGCCAGAAACAGTACACAGAGCAGGTAGTCTGCCAATGCCAGAAACGGTACACAGAGCAGGTAATGTGCCAATGCCAGGAACGGTACACAGAGAAGGTAATGTGCCAATGCCAGGAACGGTACACAGAGAAGGTAATCTGCCAATGCCAGGAACGGCATTTAAGGGGACAGCCATGCTCTGGCTTGCATTGGAGCAGCAGCTGGAGTGCGCTCCCATAATACAACACTGCTGTTCCTTTCCTCAATACTGCCAAAGGAAAATAAGGTCTAAACAAGCCAACTACTTGTTGTGAGCTCCCTCTAGAGGCTTCAGATAGTCATGTCTCTCTTGTACATAAAAAAATACAGCAGAAAAAAAAATATATACAGTGTAGTTAGTATATTAGATAAATAAAGATGGAATTGCACTCACATGAGTAAGAGCAAAAAAAAGGGCTCTTCCTGAGAAATATGCTCTCTCTGTGACGAGACCTTCTGTCTCACTTCGCTTTTTTGCTCAAGTATCACATATGAGTGTGTGTCACTTACACAGCGTTGCATTGTTCAGGGAGCCGCGATCGGTTTAACACTTCCAGTTACAGTGTTAGCCTGAGTAGGTTATGTCAGAACTCAGAATTCTGGGAATAATGGTTTGCGTTTTCAGAGTTCTCAGTGTCTGTTTCAGGGTTTTATCGGTCTGGGCATGTGGCGTGGTGTTCACAATCAGAGTTTAAACTGTTGGAAGAAGCTCTTTTGATATTGGTGTGCGGAGCTCACACAGACAGGACAGCAGATCGGTTTGTCCCACAGGTATGCCCAGCTCACACTACAGCATAGGATTCATAGTAAGGATTTGCCAGTAAGGCTGACAATAGCACTGTATAGTTCTAGGTGTTAGTTGCAGTGCTAGAGCTTTAAGGTTTTAGTATTGAACCAATGCTAGTTTTAGGGTTTGGAAACAGGTTTAAGGGAACCAATATCAGTGTTTAGGATACAAATAGACACCTGTAGCTTGTAACACAGCTAAATAAACTAACTGAGAGGTTGTTATTAGTGTCAGAATGCAACAATAAATCAACACAGCATTAAATAATATGACAGCATTGAATCTAATACCATAAAAATGTATAGATCTATTTGTTTATAATAACAGGTGCCCAATTACCAATGATGACAGCTGCTATACACATACAGGAACCTCAATTTGAGGGGAAAAAAATGAAATATAAGCATTAAAAATAAAAATTAAATAAAGTGTCAAAAGGCAGGTTAAAACTTTGGGCTTAGTCCCATTCAGCTATATTTCCAAGTGACACCTTATTCTATGGGGGTTAGTCAGTAGTCAGTAAAAGGTGAGTTGCGGATGAATTGAGGAGAGATAAACCAGTTGGTTGCTGCAGAATGTATAGTAAATTAGTGAGATAAGGATAACATGGCATGTATTATTTTTTTTTTTTTTTTAGATATATTCTACTTTATTCCTTGGCCAACCTCACTGTAAGGGAAGCATCCTGATCTGGTCGCCGACTGTCACTCACAGCTAGTTCACCTTAACTAGAATCCCTCCATTCTGTTATGATGTAGTGGAGGATCGTGTTAGTACTGACCAGCTCTAGAGACCTGTTTTTAGATTGTCCATTGCTTTGGGAGGTTCCCTTCTGTTGCTGGGTGGGTTCCCCAATGACCCGCACGTAACTTGCAGGGAAAAGTCCAAGACGCTCTGAACCTTCAATTCGACCCTCAAACCAGTTTCCACCAACCCTCCGAATAATAAGCACACGCTGACCCTGGGACAAAGAGACAAGGACTGGGTGACAAACACTGTGACATGGACAGGTAGACTGAGACACACACGGTGACAGATACATCTGCTTTACACTCACTAACCTGGCTACACCCTGATGCCTTCAGACAAACCACAAAGGGCATCCTAGAAACATCTGTCAATTTCCCCCTGTGCCATAACTTGAATTAAACTAGTTCAGTGATGGCTAACCTTGGCACTGAAGATGTTTGGAGACTACATTTCCCACCACTTTTATTCATCTTTATGACTGAAAGAGCATCATGGTAAATGTAGTTCTCAAGCATCTACAGTGCCAAAGTTAGCCATTCCTGGCCTAGTTCATATCAATTTTCTGCCAGACTTTTTTGTATTCCCTTTTCGCTATGCCCTGCTAATTTTTTTTAATCTGATATAACAAGGTCTAAGAATCTCTTCACACTACACCCAGTATTGTATGTAATCATATACTTTCCATATTTCTGCCCTATCACCCCTTAAAGAGCCTCTAAACTTTTTTCCCCACTTGTATTTCTCGAACAGCAGTACAAATGAACAGCTCAGTGGCCCTAATATAAGGATAACATGTAATTTAGTCTTTTATATATATACTACTTTATATCTTGACTGGCAGCCTCCATGACTGACTGTAAAGCAAGCAGAGTGATGTGATCGCCGACTGTCTGACCCACAGCTAGCACATCTTAACTACAACCTGACTAAAGGTAATATGAGGGTCTCTCCTGAATAAGCAATGAGTACTATTGGGGAGGATTTACACAAAAGCTGCTGATGTACCAGTGAGAACCAGTGTACCAGTGAGAAGTGTAGGCTGTGAGGGCTATTCACTAAGAGGTGAGATGAACATTTCCAGTTTAGCCATACATGTGGAGGGACAAACCTAGTGTATTTACTAAGCAGGGAAGATTCCCCAGGTTTGTACCCGCACAATGTATAGCTAAATTGGTGTATAGCCCCCTATATCTCCCACGCCTCCAATAGAGGGCCCACAATGTTCATCTAGTACTAGACCCCAAGATTTCTGATACACATTAATATGCACACAATGGAAGGGAAGGAGAGACATGACAGAAACGTGTTAATGAATTAAATAAAGCAATATTGGAGGTTCCAACACAATGGGAGAAGCTTTTTTTTTTTTTTTATTTTTTTTTTTTTTGCATAGAGAGAAGTAGATACCAAAAATGATCTTCCAGAGAAAGTAGCAAAGGCTAAAACAAAAGGAATTCAAGATATCGATAAGGTTATCCTAAAGAACAAACCTATTTGAGTTTTAATGCTGAGCAGACAAACTTTACCTTGCGTAGAGGCAGCTCTGTCGCAGAGTCCACTTTGAAGTTATACAGAGCGATTCCAGATAGAAGGGATGTGGGTTTTGGTACCGGCTGACCGGGGCACAGGACCTGCAGAAAGAGACAGATGGCAAGTAAACAAGGTTGACTCGGTGAGCCGGCTGTTTTAGAAGTGTTTGTAGCTTGTCTGCTTTGTACATGAGAAGACTGAGGAACTTGGAGGGGCATGTACTATAAAAACGCAAATATATTTTAGGTGCAAAACTATTTTGGCCCTTTGCTCCTATTGCAATGTACTAAACATTTACCACTCAAATAGTACATACGAGCAAATTACGAATAAAAACGGGCATAATTGAGAATAAAAACAGGCAGTTTTGCTAATATGTTTTCTACCTCTTTTGATAGCACTCGCTAAAAGCTGGTGTAATTTTCACACGCAAATAAGTATTATTTTTCACAAAGTATTCCCGAAGCTCTTTAGCGTGCGCAAATATAATCGCAATTTATTAGCTCAACTGGAAAAATGCTCGCTAAATAAAAATAAACTGAAGAGACGCAAATTAGGGAAAACAAGCGCAAAATATTATATATAGTTGCAAATTGCTCCTTACTCATGTTTTACTTACTTTTTTTCTCCACTGCACTTGTTTAGTACATGAGCCCCTTGGTCAGGTGTTTGTCACCATTGTTCCAGCAATATATGTGATCAGAGTGATCAGTAGTCTTTCAGCTCACGGACATATACGTGTGATTCTTGATTAAGTTATTTGGGGTTCTCTCTATGATACAGTGTACACTATGGTTTGGTACCTATTCTCTTTCCGATACCTAAATGAGATCCCAAGACATATCGTCAAGATTAGTTCATCTAATCCGGGACCTCTGTTTAAATCATTTCATTGATAAACACTGGCTGAAGTTTTTCTTGCCCCTGTTGATTTATCCAATCATTTTATTTTATATTTTCAAATACTACATGGGTTTCCAACAAAGTTGAGCTCGAGGAATTTTTCAACTTTTATATATTTTTTGGCCTGTGTTTTACACCTTTATTATCAATTCAGCTCTGTTTATTCTTCAGTGAATACACTTTGAAGTACTATTTGTGTACTTATGGGCCTTACAAAAGCAATATAGTTAAAAAAAAACCCATGGTATTAAAAACTAGTGACTACAGAGTAGACTGTAGCAGGGGTTCTCCCTTCATCTGGCACCAAAACTATTTATCACTGCTTTCTTACACTAGAAAAATAACATATATTCAAATATAACTGTTATTTGTTGCAATTAAAAATCAATGCTCGTTGCATTCATTATAATGATTTACAAAACACATAAATCCTATGAATTGCATTATTGAAACAAAGTGTCCATCGCGAACATCAATTTGATGTAAGAAGGTCTGAGATGATCTCATCAGGTATTGAACTCTGAGGGTTGAACAGATTCTACAGATGAGGCATTGAGCTATCTCACTACACAGATGAAGGTTACAGTATTTTATGCATCAGTGGTTCTAAAATAAAAAAATGTTTTGTTACAGTATGATCTGTTGCCTCAGAAGAGTGGTTGAGTTTGTGGGCAGGCTGGTGACCATGTGTGGCCTCATGCAAGAAAACATTACTATAAATGTCTATCTTATTGTTATTCTGATTCCTGTTTTTTTTTTTTTGGTGACAGGTCCACTCTGATTCAAAATACAGAAGCTGGTGCTTGGTAAGACACAGTGGTAACATAGTGGGCCGTGAAAATAGTGTGGCTAACCTTGACGTAGTTTGCAGGAAATAGGCCTCTCACACCATCTTGCTCTCCCAGAAGCCAGTTGTGGTCCACTCTCTTCAGGATACTGACAGAGCTCCCACGCAATAAAGATAGCTCTCTGCGTTAGAAAGAACTGAGTCAACAGGTGTCATGCATGACAACAGGTGTACATTTTACCTAATTCCATAGAAAGCCAAAGGGAAAGGAAAGACAAAGTGAAAATACAATCCCTGCATCTCTACATTCAAACCATAGCAGTGGTAGGCCTGATGTGGTCCACAAGGACATACAATATGTGGTAGAAGAGTATCTTCTGAATACTTACTTTGGTGACTGAGCCACAAAATCAAACTTTACCACAGCTTTCGCGATCTGAAAGTAAGAGTGAGATTCAAAAAATAAATCATTTTTGACTGATCCGCCAATGGGCCTACTCCCCATATGGGAAGTGACCGAGCCTTGGCACAATCTATGACACTCATAATGACCAATTACTGAAACTATTATTGTTACAAGATAAAGTTGAGGCCAACTCTTGAGAACACTTTCCTCAACCTTAAAACTCATACAGACCTTTTCATACTATTATTACCACTGTACCGGCAGACCCTAATCCATACATTTGCTTACTATTCTGCTATTACAATTTAAAGATCAATTTTTATTCCTCAGCTAATTTCTGTTCCCTACATTTACAGTGGAATTATGAGGTGATGGAGTCGATTATAGGGATTTGATAGACGGTGTCGAGACATTACGGTTCTGTTTATCAAGTGCAAGTACTCTATTTTGGGAGAACTTGGTGTTTTCCAAAAGGTCTCTGGTGGCGTGGGAAATTAAAATATTGGTTCACTGGCTCATGCCGCGGCATGACTCACCAAGTTTATTGTCCAACATAAAAACTATTGTCATCTGAGAGTTCGGAATAGAATGTATGACTCTATAACTTGCGACTGTGGTCTGGTTATAAACATTAACATTATCCCAAGCGAGTATGGGAGATGTGGCTCCATTCCCTTGTTAATGAATTTAAAATATATATATATATTTTATTTATATTGTTTGCTTTATTTTGTGTAGGCCAAGGCCTTCTTGCAGTGCCTCCTGATTATGACATCAGCTTTGGGCTTAGCTTGCAAATGAATTACTATAATTAGGAAATGCATGATTTGTGTAACAATTAAAACTTCTCTGGTGTTTTATGATAACTGGATGAAATGACTTTGATGTCTGAAAATAAATCTCCCAAGACAGCAATGTCTAGCTGTATGTTCATTTTGCTGAACATGAATCACATGCCGTGTATATAGCCTGTAATTCTTTATGTGAACCCTTTGGCTCTCAGTTGATTTGGGTTAAAACATCTTCCAACGTCTTTCTCCGATTGAAGTTTGAAGTCGTTTGAAGTTGTATGAAGTGTTTGCTTTTTCGTAGTCTCTGGGTATTATTATACTTTAATGATCTGGAAGTCTGTGGTCTTGCAGGTGATTAAGGTCTTATTGCTCAGTTTGATTATACTGTGTGCACCTTGGCTCTGGCAACGTGTGACACTGGCGGCCTAGTCCAATGCAGGGCAGCCTGACTCAATTATATTCAGTGCTTTGTTGCACAGGGACCAGGTAACGTTTGCAACAGTTAACCAGATATTAATCAAAACGGATAATGAAAAGGAGATGGACAGATACATTGTGTTTCACTTACCTCTTTCATATTGGTGTGAATTTTGGAGTTTGATTGTTTAGAGGTATCCACATCATGGCTGCCCCCTGCTGGAGATACTATGATGTCAGACAGCACTCTATATAGCCGTGCACATGCCTCTCAAATCCACAGAATAGTCTCTTCATAGTGCTCTGTTTTAAAAACCCTTCAAAATAGTGCATATTAAAGTAGAAGTTGTTTTTTTTATGAAAAAAGGTAGGTCATTTTCAAGTCAGAGTGGTCCTTTAATTCCCCCAACAGCCACATTGCTGCCATCCCCATATACCTTTATTTATACCACCACACTAACATAACCCTTTACACAACCAGGTCATAAATAGACTTCCTATCTTCTATTAACCCTCCACACATCCATACTCTCTCCATACACTCTCTTCACCAGCACCCAAAATCTACAGTCAAAACATGCATACCATAGTTGCCAACATCGGCCATGTTTCCAGGGACACATATTTGTTCCACATGCTGCAGAAAGAGCATGTAAAGTGCAGCCCAGCAGTATGTAGGATGGATATACGCACAGAAACAATCCAATTAATTAATCATGGTAGGTCCTATGAGATCTCCACCCTGATTAATTCATTGGATTGTGTCTGTGTGTGTATCCATCCCACATACTGCAGGGCTGCACTTTGCATGCTCTTTCTGCAGCACGTGGAACAAATATGTGTCCCTGGAAACATGGTCGATGTTGGTAACTATCAGTGGCAGACGCTCCATATGTGCTAGGTGTGCGCCGCACACCTAACAAGGAGCACCTGCGCTTCTATTCTGGGGGTTTGCAGAGAGCACACAAACCCCAGAAATACATCCGAAAGACACCGCTGGTAACTACGGCATACCCGTTTTTTAAATTATTCTCTCGATTTAAAGAGACTCTGTCACCTAAACATTGTTCTTACTGGGCATGTAGAGAATGCAAATTGATTGAAAATGACCTATACATTGTGTTAGCAAAACTGCAAGTAAATCCTCTAGATTGTAAGCTCTGCGAGCAGGGCTCTCTACCTCATGTACCAGTCTGTTTCTAGTTTGTCTAACTTAGTATGTAGTTCCCTTCTATACTCTGTATCTAGCGCTACTTAAATTGTTTGGCGCTATATAAATAAATGGTAACGTAATGTAATGCCTGAATTAGGACAAGATGTGTTTTAAATGTGTGTCATGTGGAGTCTCCTGCTTATGACATCACCTGTGGCATGATATGCAAATGAATTGGTTTTCAATGGGAAATGTGTAATAAGCATATCAAGCCAGAGGTGATGTCACAAGCAGGAGACTCCCCAGACATATTTAAAACACATGTTGTCCTAATTTAGGCCTTTGTTTGCAGGTTTAAGAGAATGAACAGATCATTTACAATCATTTTGTTATTCTTTACAATCAGTCCCTTTAAGCAAATCCTCACCACAGTCACGAAGCATCTCACCTGACTTAGACGATCTTTGCACTGTGACCTCCTGTGGAGAGATAAGGGAGATTTATTATGATATTGTTGTGCATGTAGTCATACACCCATTTCAAAGGCACAAAAGGAAACCAAGCATTATGCAAATCTTCAAGCGGGCCTGAACTGGAGCAACCACAGAAAAGGCTAGAGAATAGTGAACAATTTAAAGGGGCAGTGTCTGAATTTTTATTTTTATTTACTTGCTGCATTGAGTAGAGTAAATAAAAGGAAACATCTAACTAATAGATTAGTTGTTTTTCTATCTGCCTAAAGTGTAAGTAAAATGCAATACGTTTATTGTTGTTGCTATAGCAACAGCCCCCCCCCCCCCCCCCCCATCTCTTCAAGCCCTCCTTATTGGATACCACAGAATTTAGAGGTCCCGATAAAAAATATTTTCAATGTAAAACTACAGAAGTGTAGATTGTTTTAAAGAAAAAACAAGTACATTTCACATATATTAGAAAAACTTACAATATACATAAAATAATCTTGATGGAGCTGCCCCCCTAATAGGAATACTACACTTTATTCACAAGGATTTACAGCATGACGACACCATCAGACAACATTGTGATGACAAACATCCAATATTACCCCATAGAATATGGAAAGCCATATCTATTAACACATTTTAACACATGAAATGACATCACTGTGTTCTGGGTCCTTGCATCATTATTTAGATCTGGGCATGTTGATGCGTATTTAATATGCCTGACTTCAAATAATATATACTTAGCCCTTCTAGAGGTGTGGAAAGAAAGGAGAGATCTTAAAGGTGTATATCAGGATTTTAAAAAGGCGCAATTGCCATAATACATAAGAAACGGCGATTGCGCTATTTTTTTTTTTTTTACCTCTCACGACACTTAACATTGCGGGTGTTTTTATACATGACCTCCCCACTGTTTAGGAAAATTGCAAGTAAATGCCTACATTTGGAGAAAAATATGTTTTAAATGTACCTGTGGAGTCTCCTGTTTATGACATCACCTGTGACCAGCTGTGCAAATGAACTGGTTTTCAAAGGGGAAATGTGTAATTTGCATATGAAGCCGCATGTGATGTCATAAGCAGGAGACTCCACAGACACATTTAAAACACACTTTTCTCCTATTTTAGGAATTTACTTACACTTTTGCTCACACAATGTATAGATCATTTTCAATCATTTTTTTTTATCCTCTACATTTACAGTAAAAACAATATTTAGATGATACAGTCCCTTTAAAGGGTCCAACTAGACAAAATGTCTGAGAGGGTTTTTGTATTTTTTTTTTATAATCGTATACTATCTGTGTGATTCAAGTTTTTCAACATTATTGAAACGTATGATAAAACGCATGATAATTCACATTGTGCAAGCACAGTACTTGCCAAACACGCTAAACAGCGTTAAAGGCAGATTTAACATATTCCTAGTCTCATTAATGACATGCAATGCACATGGAATTCATTCATTTGTATGGGGTGCTAATAATTATCTACGGGGAATAGGCTGGGAATGAGCAGACTGAGAAAGGCTAAGGGGGAGGCGCCTGCAGAAATGCTGCAAAAGTCTGACATGAACAGGTAAATAATATAAATCTGGATGACCAACAATTAATGGGTGCATATATTTTATTTTAAACATTTTTTAATTTAAATGAATCAAATTTCTATGATATCATGGCCAGTAAATATATTCTGTGATAGTTTTGCATATGTAACAAATCCAAATAATCAATTTATCCACCACTTCACTAGCACCGTTATCCAAATCACTGGCAATTTTATAATGTTTTTGCAAAAGCCGTTTTATAGGGAAAAGATTCCCATTAAATTACATCCATCAAAACACTGTGTGTTTGGAACCCATAATATTCCCCTGGGAATAAACCCATCTCATGCTCTGCGTAAGGCTAACGGTGTGCTATGTGAGGCTGACTGTGTGCTATGTGAGGCTGACTGTGTGCTATGTGAGGCTGACTGTGTGCTATGTGAGGATGACTGTGTGCTATGTGAGGATGACTGTGTGCTATGTGAGGATGACTGTGTGCTATGTGAGGATGACTGTGTGCTACGTGAGGATGACTGTGTGCTATGTGAGGCTGATTGTGGGCTGTGTGAGGCTGACTGTGTGCTATGTGAGGCTGACTGTGTGCTATGTAAGGCTGACTGTGGGCTGTGCAATGCCAACGGTGTGCTATGTGAGGCTGACTGTGTGCTATGTGAGGCTGGCTGTGCGATGCTAACGGTGTGCTATGTGAGGCTGACTGTGTGCTATGTGAGGCTGACTGTGTGCGTTTGGCTGTGGGCTATGTGAGGCTGACTGTGTGCGTTTGGCTGTGGGCTATGTGAGCTATGTGAGGCTGACTGTGTGCTATGTGAGGCTGATTATGGACTGTGTGAGGCTGATTGTGGGCTGTGTGAGGCTGATTGTGGGCTGTGTGAGGCTGATTGTGGGCTGTGTGAGGCTGACTGGGTGCTATGTGAGGCTGACTGGGTGCTATGTGAGGCTGACTTTGTGCTATGTGAGGCTGACTGTGTGCTATGTGAGGCTGACTGTGTGCTATGTGAGGCTGACTGTGTGCTATGTGAGGCTGATTGTGTGAGGCTGATTGTGGGCTATGTGAGGCTGTCTGTGTGCGTCTAGCTGGGTACTATGTGAGGCTGACTGTGTGCTATGTGAGACTGACTGTGTGCTATGTGAGGCTGACTGTGTGCTATGTGAGGCTGACTGTGTGCTATGTGAGGCTGATTGTGGACTGTGTGAGGCTGTCTGTGTGTGTCTGGCTGTGTGCTATGTGAGGCTAGCTGGGTGCTGTGTGAGGCTGACTGTGTGCATCTGGCTGTGGGCTGTGTGTAGCTATGTGAGGCTGACTGTGTGCATCTGGCTGTGTGTAGCTATGTGAGGCTGACTGTGTGCATCTGGCTGTGGGCTGTGTGTAGCTATGTGAGGCTGACTGTGTGCATCTGGCTGTGGGCTGTGTGTAGCTATGTGAGGCTGACTGTGTGGCTGTGTGAGGCTGACTGTGTGGCTGTGTGAGTCTGGCTGTGTGCTATGTGAGGCTAGCTGGGTGCTGTGTGAGGCTGACTGTGTGAGGCTGACTGTGTGGCTGTGTGAGGCTGACTGTGTGGCTGTGTGAGGCTGACTGTGTGGATGTGTGAGGCTGACTGTGTGGCTGTGTGAGGCTGTGCTTCTGTACATACCGTCTTCATGTTGAGCAGATTCCCAGGTGTGTCTTTGTGAACCTGCTGGTCTCTCTCCAGTTCCTCTGTGAAATCGCGCAGATCGGACTCTAGTTGATCCTGCAGTTATTACATGATGTTATATAATAAAGCATGTAGCGTATATACCTCATACTGCTTCCTCGGGTTTATACAATTAATAAATCAGCCCTTCTTACTACTACACACAGTATGCACTAGTATATTCGGTATATGTTCTTACTACTCTGATGTTGTGGGTTTAGTAAAATAATGTTGGACTCGGAGTAAAGTTTAAAATGGTGTTAGTAGCATTATTAGCAGAAAAATGTGCTTTAAATATATCTGTGGAGTCTCCTGTTTATGACATCATATGCAAACAAACATTCATTTTTTATTTCAAACCAAAGGTGATGTCATAATCAGGAGACTCCACAGATAAATGTAAAACATATTTTCTCTTAATACATAAATGTGCTTGTAAATCTGCAAACACAAAGTATAGATCATTTCTGGTAACACAATGTATAGATCATTTCTGATAACACAATGTATAGATCATTTCTGGTAACACAATGTATAGATCATCTCTGATAACACAATGTATAGATCATTTCTGATAACACAATGTATAGATCATCTCTGATAACACAACGTATGGATCATTTCTGGTAACACAATGTATGGATCATCTCTGGTAACACAATGTATAGATCATGTCTGATAACACAATGTATAGATCATCTCTGGTAACACAATGTATAGATCATCTCTGATAACACAATGTATAGATAATTTCTGGTAACACAATGTATAGATCATTTCTGGTAACACAATGTATAGATCATCTCTGATAACACAACGTATGGATCATTTCTGGTAACACAATGTATGGATCATCTCTGGTAACACAATGTATAGATCATCTCTGATAACACAACGTATGGATCATTTCTGGTAACACAATGTATGGATCATCTCTGGTAACACAATGTATAGATCATCTCTGATAACACAATGTATAGATCATCTCTGATAACACAATGTATAGATAATTTCTGGTAACACAATGTATAGATCACAATGTAAAGATTTGCAGCAGGGTTGATATTCATGGAGGGATAAGCCAAATGGCAAATGATTTAGCTAAACTAGAAAAATGGTCAGAGCAGTGGCAACTGACATTTAATGTGGACAAGTGAAAGATTATGCACCTTGGGCGTAAAAACCCAAAAGCAGAATATAGACTATTTGGTACAGTCCTAACCTCAACATCTGAGGAAAGGGATTTAGGAGTAATAATTTCAGAGGACTTGAAGGTAGGTAGGCAATGCAATAGAGCAGCAGGAAATGCTAGCAGAATGCTTGGTTGCATAGGGAGAGGTATTAGCAGTAGGAAGAGGGAACTGCTCATGCCATTGTACAGAGCACTGGTGAGACCTCACTTGGAGTATTGTACGCAGTACTGGAGACTGTATCTCCAGAAGGATATTGATACTTTGGAGAGAGTTCAGAGAAGGGCTACTAAACTGGTTCATGGGTTGAAGGATAAAACTTACCAGGAAAGGTTAAAGCATCTTAACATGTATAGCTTGGAGGAAAGATGTAACAGGGGGGATATGATAGAAACATTTAAATACATAAAGGGAATCAACACAGTAAAGGAAGAGAGTATATTTAAAAGAAGAAAAACTACCACAACTAGAGGACATAGTCTTAAATTAGAGGGGCAACGATTTAAAAGTAATATCAGGAAGTATTACTTTACTGAGAGGGTAGTGGATGTATGGAATAGCCTTCCAGCAGAAGTGGTAGAGGTAAACACAGTCAAGGATTTTAAGCATGCGTGGGATAGACACAAGGCTATCCTAGCTATAAGACCGGGAACGGGGGACTAATAAAAGTATTCAGAAATATTGGGCAGACTAGATGGACCGGATGGTTCTTATCTGCCGACACATTCTATGTTTCTATGTTTCTATCTCTGATAACACAATGTATAGATCATTTCTGGTAACACAATGTATAGATCATTTCTGATAACACAAAGTATAGATCATTTCTGATAACACAAAGTATAGATCATCTCTGGTAACACAATGTATAGATCATTTCTGGTAACACAATGTAAAGATCATTTCTGATAACACAATGTATAGATCATGTCTGGTAACACAATGTATAGATCATTTCTGGTAACACAATGTATAGATCATTTCTGGTAACACAATGTATAGATCATTTCTGATAACACAATGTATAGATCATGTCTGGTAAC
Source organism: Pelodytes ibericus (assembly GCA_036172795.1). Taxonomy (NCBI): domain Eukaryota; kingdom Metazoa; phylum Chordata; class Amphibia; order Anura; family Pelodytidae; genus Pelodytes; species Pelodytes ibericus. The sequence goes on along the minus strand of CM069858.1, from coordinate 201,756,809 downwards.
ACAATGTATAGATCATTTCTGATAACACAATGTATAGATCATTACTGGTAACACAATGTATAGATCATGTCTGATAACACAATGTATAGATCATTTCTGATAACACAATGTATAGATCATTTCTGATAACAATGTATAGATCATTTCTGATAACAATGTATAGATCATTTCTGGTAACACAATGTATAGATCATGTCTGATAACACAATGTATAGATCATGTCTGATAACACAATGTATAGATCATGTCTGATAACACAATGTATAGATTATTTCTGGTAACATAATGTATAGATCATGTCTGATAACACAATGTATAGATCATGTCTGATAACACAATGTATAGATCATGTCTGATAACACAATGTATAGATCATTTCTGGTAACACAATGTATAGATCATTTCTGATAACACAATGTATAGATCATTTCTGGTAACACAATGTATAGATCATTTCTGGTAACACAATGTATAGATCATGTCTGATAACACAATGTATAGATCATTTCTGATAACACAATGTATAGATACTTTTTTTTTATTCTATATACTCACGGTCTATACATTGTTTAGCTGAGGGAGCCTCTTCAAACGTTAAATGTAAGCCTTTACACTGTTCATTTTAAAGTAAATGCTTAGAAATACTATACAATGTTGTTATTATGATTAATAAACTGTCTTAATAAGGAGGTGGGGTAAAAACGTTTCGCTACCATTTTGTACATGTAACATGTACATCCAAAATAGAGAGCCCAAAGTAGTGGGAGACACACCTCGCCGAGAACGGACAGCACTTAAAATAGCCTGTATAGGTAGGTACCTACTCGGGAGGGGCATCAACCATTTTTTTACTCACTTGCCAGCATTACAAAGGAGACCTCTGCATTAACATTTCAGACTGATCACGCCCGTAAAGTGCCTCTTCTGCACTTGAAACACAGCAACCACAAATGTACGTTTCGGCCTATCATAGGCCTCATCAGTGTGGTACGGCTGGTGTCCCTCTAGGCGCAGTGAGCCAGGGACCCACGTCTAGGCCTATCCTGATAACTTATGAAGACAAAAGCACTGAAATAGCTTGTCCTAAAGGATGATCCCTACTCGAGAGGGGCATTAATCATTTTTTGCTCACTGTCAGTATTACAGACCTCTCCATTAATATATCAGACCGATAACACCCATAAGGGCAGTCTAGACCCGAAGTGCATGGCAAGCCTCTCTGCACAAGGAACACAGCAACTACATACAAACATAGATACCATGACATTCCACAAATACATCTAAATAATTCATCTAAAGTTTAAAGAATATTACTAACAAAAGCAAAGTATTTATCTACCAAGCTGCGTTCAGGTTTGCCCAATTTACAATACAGAAAATAGGTAATATATTAACAGAAAGTCATGGGAACAGCTAGGAATAGATAAAAACACACACGCTCTTTGCTGTTCAGTAGATTGATGCGTTACTTACATGCTATTTATTACCAATAGAGAAAAGGTTAGGCCTGCTACGTGCAGTCAGTGAGAAGGTTCTTGGGAGATTGTATGTAAACTCTATGCTACACAGTGAAAGTGGGACAGCAGCGGAGATCCTAAATCAGGAGATACCCAGATGACTACATCGGTTGGATCAAAGCTGAAGGGAAGGGAGTGGTCTGCATTAAAGAGAGTCAAGAAATTATTATTTTTTGTGCCACATTAAAAAAAAAAAATGTTTTAGTGGCTATTTAACTAATGCCACTGTTTTGCCTGCTCATAAATATACAATTTGTGTATCTGTAAGCATGCAGGCCTTAACTCCGCCTACTGGCCAGCCTTTCAGAATTTTTAGAATACAGCTGTATGCTCAGTGCCAGATTTTGTGCTTGCGTGTTGTAACATATCTGCATTGTATGCCCACTGGGACAGAGGAACAGAAAAAAGAAGATTTATGAATATTTTTTCATGAATTTTTATTTTAGAGTGCCTGTTTAATGGGAATTCAGCTGAGCAGAGCCGTGTTGAATTTAGTGTAAAGTCTCTGCCCCTGAACCCATTTTGGGCAAGAAATGTCCAGGAAAACAATGTTTTATGTAAATCAGGACGGGCAAACTGAAACACTGCCACTGTCATCACAGTAATCCTTTTATCATTATCGGGCAGATCCAGTCTGATGAGGGTGTTGTCTTACAACAGAGGGAAGACAGCAGCTTCTCGGCACAGACCAAACACTGCAGGTCTGGTCACAAAGGTTTGCTGGTAAGTATTAAGTTCTAAAGCAACAAAAAATAGAAGTAGGTAAAAGGCACCAGTCCATGTTGATGGCACTGATGGCTGTAGGATTTATGTGCCGAAGTTAGAGAAAAGGATGGAGCCAGGGACTATTCAGGTGTTTTCTCTGAAATGTCAGGCAGGAAATACTTTTCATGGCTTGGGAAGGGGCATCCCTGGTGGTCCAGAAAGAAGTCAGAGCTGTCGGTGCCTAACACACAGACAAAGACGCTTCCTGCACTGTCCTTGTGTGCTCGTCTGGTGCTCTGACTCTCAGAGAAGAGCAGAAGCATTAGAGGGCATCGTAGGAGGAGCCTGTACCTAGTGCATGGACACTCTCCAGCTTCTACTTTTCCTGTAGAATCAGAGCATTACGCACAGGGGTCAGCACCAATATTTTTCATGGTGGACATTTTCTGGACTTTGTGATGGGCACTTTATGATTTTCTTTAGCCCTTCACAGACCTTGGCACAGACACTTTGCTTATCCATGGACGATTGTCACATGACATCCAGCATGTAGCGGCAGCCACGCTCTGAACACAGCTGGGTTGGTTTATGGCATTAGCCACAACTAACTCAACCCCTTATTTAAAGTAAAAATAAAGATACATTTTCCTTGGTGGGGGGGGGGGGGGGGGGGGGGTTGGGGGGAGGATCCCCTTTCACCCTCCTCATGCCATGGGTGGGAACATGGAGTACACAGGCATGAACCAAATCCCAGTTTACCGGATGCTGTAAACAGGACAGTTTTGAAAATTATAAAGTTTCTAAGTGAAACTTTCCAGGTGAAATACTATGTTGCTAATAATCCTCATTACAAACGATGTGTAATATTAAATAAGCATCAGCTACATCTATTATACACTTCTGCATCACTTTCATTCCAGATATTTGTCCTCCCTAAAGTAGGTTAAGGAAAGCATGAAGAGGGACATAGACAGCCTGGTTGTCTTTGCTGATGTTGAGTTTTAACTTTTCTTTCAACATGAAACATTTGTAACTTCCCAAAATCGGTGCTCACTGCTGGCCCTCTGATTATCTCTCGAGAATGATAACAGATACATTTAAATACCTGTTCTTCACACTTATAATATACCAGTCATATGTTGAGCTATTACTTACCAAGATCTTGGAGGTGGATCTCCGGTAGACATGCTGCTCCTTGGAGGTAGGGCTTAACGTTTCATAGATGCTTCCAGATGGGACACGTTGATTTGTCCCCAGACTTTGTGAAGTGGCTGGCTGTATAGCCTTCAGTTCATATTTAGTGGGTGGTGTCACTGTGTGAGAGTACTGGTGATTGTGCTCTACTGAAGAAGTCCGAGCCAACCCAGGAGTAAGTTCCTGTTTGTACCATGACTCAGTGGTGCCATTGTTTAGTGGAAGTGACCTCCCCCGAGGAACTGTGTTTGACAATGATTGTGAAATACTGCGGGATGAGACTGCAATAAAGTTTTGTCCATTGGATGAGAGGCTTGCATTTACGTGACCACCTGTGGAGTGACTGCATGGAGATGGGAGTGTTGAATAGGAGTTTAATCTACTAGAAACGTTGCTTGCAGATTGGTCATGTTCTTCAAAGGTGTAGCTTTGTAACCTTTGGGACCTGCTATGGGTGTGGTTTAATGTTCTCTGGTGTTCCCTGGGGGCAGATGTAGTAGTCACTGACAGATCATTCTGTGTATGTTTCAATTTCAGATCCTTTTGGAATCTACAGGGTAGAAAGAAATATATAATCTAAATAATATCTTGAGGACTAGGTGAGACCTACATGGTAATAAAGTGATGATCTACATCAGAGCTGTTCTCAAAGGAAAAAATAGCCACGTTTCTAGGTAAAACCCAGTACATATATTTTGTATTCAATACTTTAATGAACAGTGGTAGAGATAAATGGCCACTGTGTTGCAGATACTCACCCATATTTATTAAGTGTAGGCGAGCTCTTAATTTGGTGTGCTGGGACCTCCTCAGTCTCGGAGTCACTGTCCTCTGAATCTGAAACATAGTGCATAGTCAAGATACTGAGATAGTCCATCTTTTTGGTCCTCACCATCAAATTGAATGGGATGTGTAAATAAAGGCATCTATGCCCAACGCAGAATTGCACGTTTCACTTTACAGTACCTCTGTAAAGCTAAAAAGCTTTCTGCAGCCAGGCTGATGGGAGCTACACATGCTTTCTAAACACAGTAAAGGAGGAGAGTATATTTAAAAGAAAAAAAACTACCACAACTAGAGGACATAGTCTTAAATTAGAGGGGTTTAGATTTAAATGTAATATCAGGAAGTATTACTTTACTGAGAGGGTAGTGGATGGATGGAATAGCCTTCCAGCAGAAGTGGTAGAGGTTAATGCAGTGTAAGGAGTTTAAGCATGCGTGGGATAGACACAAGGCTATCCTAGCTATAAGATAGGGAACTGGGGACTAATAAAAGTATTTAGAAAATTGAGCAGACTAGATGGACCGAATGGTTCTTATCTGCCGACACATTCTATGTTTCTTTCAGTTTGTTTGCCTGTGTAAAGAGTGATTGGGGATTTACACATCAAAGTATTAGTAGTTGTTTGTGGAAGTGTGATGGCTTCTAATAAGAAGCAAGCCTTTTTTATTCTCTAACTAACTTTCAAGGCACCACATGCAGCATCAGCTTCACACAGTACCTTTAATGAAAATGTTCATCCCCAAGCCAAGCAGGGTACCTAATCCCTATCAATATGGCCAACATCACTACTGACATCTAATATCTTTTGTGAGCTATAGTACTAATAAAAACACATACATTGCAGCAAATAGTATATATTTACTAACATCTCCAAGGATCCATTACCTAGTCACTCTGTATATCTAACCAGGATAGGTAAATGCTGGTGCCTACAGTTGCTGTATATCCCTCAAACCCCTATGTGTATAATCAGCGATAACTCACCAGTCCGTGGGTGAAGCACTCTGAACATACACTTGTACCAGTCTCGAGGCTGTTCCACACTCTGTAAGAAAACATAGGCATTACCAGTCACCATTGTATGTCTCTCAGTCACATTCCCAGTGACAAAGAGCGAAGTTAAAGGGACTATATCATCTAAACATTGCTTAAACTGTGAATTTAGAGAATACAAAAATATTGAAAATGATCTATACATTGTGTTAGCAAAACTGCAAGCATGTGCCTAAAATATGTGTTTTAAATGTGTCTGTGGAGTCTCCAGTTGCTTGATATGCAAATTCAACATCTTCCATTGACAAGCGTTACATTAGCATATCAATTTTAATTATTTTCATGTACAGTAAAAACACAGTTTAGGTGATACAGTCCCTTTAACATTTTAAGTGCATTTAATTTGATCCCCAATCATTTTTTTCCCCATAAAAAAAACCCCTCTGCTTTCAGTGGACTCACAGATCTGGAAGCAAAGGGCATCCCGTCTTCATCTGTAGGACCAACGCCATCATAGCGAATCCAATACCTCTCCTTCCGTGTGCCAGAGGTTTCCAATGAATCTTCCTCCTCTGTGTGGGATTCATTGGTTATATTGTATGGCTGGTAGCTACCTGTAGCATGTTGCTTCTTCTCTTGCCAGTGCTAGAGAGAGTGGAAAAAGACAACAGGGTCTTATTGTGCATCTCTGTAACTTAGTATATCAAGTGAGAACACAGACAGGTCAACACCGTGACAAGCAGTGGGCTCTATTCAGTAAAAAGTGAACTGACAAATGAACTGTAAAAATCAGGCACTAATAGCCATGTTAGAAAGATAGGCAAGTTAGAGAATTTTTCAGGCTCAATTATTAATGACTGATCCTTGCAGTTCACTTTTTTAGTGGTCAGATCCAAGTAATTCAGTTTGTTAAATTAGAGTAGCTATCAGTGATAGGGAAACTGCCCATACAAGTGTCTGTGGCAAGCTCTGTGAAGGAAGGTTTCATAGAACATGATTGAAGGTCTGTGAAGGTAGGTTCCATAGAACATCATTGAAGGTCTGTGAAGGTAGGTTCCATTGAACATCATTAAAGGTCTGTGAAGGTAGGTTCCATTGAACATCATTAAAGGTCTGTGAAGGCAGGTTGCCAAGAACATCATTAAAGGTCTGTGAAGGTAGGTTCCGTAGAACATCATTAAAGGTCTGTGAACGTTGGTTCCGTAGAACATCATAAAAGGTCTGGGAACGTAGGTTCCGTAGAACATCATTAAAGGTCTGGGAACGTAGGTTCCGTAGAACATCATTAAAGGTCTGGGAACGTAGGTTCCGTAGAACATCATTAAAGGTCTGGGAACGTAGGTTCCGTAGAACATCATTAAAGGTCTGTGAATGTAGGTTCCGTAGAACATCATTAAAGGTCTGGGAAGGTAGGTTCCGTAGAACATCATTAAAGGTCTGGGAAGGTAGGTTCCGTAGAACATCATTAAAGGTCTGTGAACGTTGGTTCCGTAGAACATCATTAAAGGTCTGTGAACGTTGGTTCCGTAGAACATCATTAAAGGTCTGTGAACGTTGGTTCCGTAGAACATCATTAAAGGTCTGTGAAGGTAGGTTCCGTAGAACATCATTAAAGGTCTGGGAAGGTTCTGTAGAACATCATTAAAGGTCTGTGAACGTTGGTTCCGTAGAACATCATTAAAGGTCTGTGAAGGAAGGTTCTGTAGAACATCATTAAAGGTCTGGGAATGTAGGTTCCGTAGAACAGCATTAAAGGTCTGGGAAGGTAGGTTCCGTAGAACAGCATTAAAGGTCTGGGAAGGTAGGTTCCGTAGAACATCATTAAAGGTCTGGGAAGGTAGGTTCCGTAGAACAGCATTAAAGGTCTGGGAAGGTAGGTTCTACAGAACATCATTAAATTGTCCATCAAAATGTCCAGTGAATATTGGTGCTAGTCATGGTAGATATGCCTCAAGTGGCTAGGAGATATTGCAGAATCAGTTTCAATTTAGTAACCAAGTTTGTTGCATGAAAAGGTGACATTAGGGTTTTTTTCTTTCAAAAATCTGTTATTTGTTGTACATTTATAGAAACAAAGAAACACAGATAAGAACCATTCAGCCCATCTAATAATGCTGAGGGCGAGACAATACTAAGCCAGTGCATGCAAAGCTGAACTCCCTGGGCTGAGGGTAGCTGTTCTCCCACAGAAACCAATAGTCTATAGGATGCCTGACATTGATTCAGAGGGCAGCACATAGTCAACAGTAATCTTACCAATTCCTCCAAATGGTTCTGTGCTGACCCTGGGCTAGTTTTCTTCTGCAGATGTGGGGGAATGAAGTCATCCAGGGTCAAAGGCAGGTCAATATCCACCCCCCTTGACTCCATCTGAAGGAAAGGGCATCAAGAATAAGCCAACATACTACCAACCTTATGATCTCAGTGCAGCAGATACCCGTATCTCACCTGTGTAGTCACTGGACCTTGTCCAAGGTGCTTTCAGTGTAATATCCCAGCTCTGTGGTTCATATAACACATGCACCCTGCTAGAACAGCAGCACCAGCCAGCCAAAGTGCTGTGTGCTCATCACACAATCCTAAACACACCACACACACAGGTGCATGCCTAGCTCCCCTCTCACACAGAGTGAAAGCCCTTACCTACACTACAATTCACACTGCACAAGAATCTATTCTTCCCAGAGTTAGCACACACCCTGCTTTTTCCATGGCTAGCACACATCCACACCCTGCACTGCATGTCCCACTACTGCCACTTACCCCACCCACCTCCTGAACTCTGCCCCCAGATAAATGTTTAACGCACAGGACATCCCATCCTGCCAAGGGCTGAATAAAATGGAGAATGACAGGGAGAGTGAAATGCTAATGTCAGAAAAAAACAAAGTTTTATAATAGGGTAAATGGTATGGGAAAATGTAAAATTTAGGGGGGACAGTCATTTGCTACCCCAATAAAATACACAGCCAGGGTGTGTGTAAGAGAGAGACACGAGTGACAGGTAGAGAGGGGAGAGAGTAGGGGATACAGAGGGAGGAGGAGAGACACAAGTGGGAGAGAGACAGTGACAGAATGTAAAAGAAGGGAAAGTGTGAGACACAGTTATAATGTCAGTGGGGAAAAGAATGACTGACTCATTGGTTAAAAGGCCAGGAGAGGGGAGCTGGAGAGAGAACAAATATACTAGGAATGATTTCTGGAGAGACAAAATGAAAACAACGAGAGAAAGAAAATTCCCTAACATATAGGTATGTGCACCTCTTATTGCATGAAGATTTTTGCACTGAGCTGTATTTAGCCATGACCCTAGGATTGCAATAATGTATAATTGCCCCCAGTGTATTGCTTAGTACCCCTCTAATTGCACTGTAGTAAAATGAACCCACTGTATTGCTTTGTACCCCTGACATTGGTAAGCTTTATTTACCCCAGTTCATTGCTAGGCACCACTGAATTGTACTCTGTGTATACTTTTGTTTCCCATAAGATCGTACACATGGCTATGTAATCCTATATGTTGCTCTGTCATCCTGACATTGTACTATTAACTACAATGTATTTGGTTTTCCCTTCTGTTTAATACTAATCTGTACTTACCTCAGTGCAATGTATAGGAGGCAGGCAAGGGGGGCAGGAGGGCATTTGCCCCCTGTGCTACTCTCTAGTCTCAGTCAATGGGCTGGGGCTGTCCCACGTTTCACTTCCCCAGTGGGTAACACTTTAGATCAGTGTTTCTCATCCTTTTTTCCACTTGCAGAACCCTTAAAATATTATTCATGTCTCAGGGAACAATTATATGGAAATGTACTGTTTATCATTATTAATATCTTTTTTTCCTTTTTAGAAACAAAGTTCATAAAGAAAACATAATATATTTTTTTCTGATAGCATAAACTTGTAAACTGTTTTTTTCTCTCCATATTTTATGAAAAAAATGCATTTCTTGTTTTTAGTTCCTTTTATTCGCCAATCTGCCCCTCAGACTTGCCAATGCGCTTCCCAGGACTGCCAGGACACCCCTAGACTTCCCTGGTAGACTGCCCTCTAGTGGGGGCAGCCGCAGGATCCACAGATATCCACTGGCTGCCTGCGAAGAGGATCCAGGTCCCCTGCAGCTCGGGGGAACCTCAACCAGTTTCTCGCAGAAGAAATGCTGCTTTAGATCTTTCTATCCAATTGTCTTGCTTGCAGCGCTGTATCTAGCGTGAGGCTAATAATGTCACCTTTTAAAAAAACTTTCCAGCAGAGGCGCTAGCAGGGGATCAGAAGAGCACGAGATGCAGCATGGTAGGATGGACATGCACCTGGGCAGACACCTTGTTGCCTGCCACTATACAATGAGATAGTTGTGGCTGGGGTAATCCCTGGGTCTGCAATGTGGGTGATGGGGCATGCCCTAGGGTGCTGGGGTAAGTCCTGAGTATGCAATATGGGTGATTGGGCATGTCCTGCTGTGCTGGGGTAAGTTCGGAGTGTGGGGTATGTCCTGGGGTAAGTGCTGGGTGTGCAGCGTGGGGTATGGGGCAAGTTCTGGGTGTGCAGTGTGGGTAATGGGGAATGTCCTGGGATGCTGGGGTAAGTCCTAGGTCTGCAATTCGGGTGCTGAGGCATGGTCTGGGTGTGCAATATGGGCGGAGGGGAGGGGGAGCCTGAATTTAATATGCCAAGAGCAGCACAAAACCAAAATACATCAGTTTGTCTGTCTTTCAGTCTCTGTAACTTATCTGTCAGCAAATCTATATCGCATGACTATGTGTATCTATCTCATATGATATCAGGAGGGCTGATAAAGTGGCACCAAGGGCAAATACTCCTCCCTGCCAGTTACTAGCCCATGTACTCCATATTCACTGTTCTGTACCCTGTTCAGTTATAGAAGAGTTAATGCAAGCCTGTTCTGTAATGTTTCAGTGTATGTTGGTATGGCTCCCTGACTGTAATCATAATGGTTTTGTCCTTGTGCATTGCAGGGATTACAGAATCATCTAACCATGTTAAAAGTCAATTAGCACAGCCTGATCTCATCTATACATATGGCAATATCCTGTTCTGACTTATGGAAGAAATCCTACGCGTAACTGATTCTATCACCTAATCATTGTTTATACAGCAAATGTAGAGAATAAGAGACTATTTGTATCATTGCTAATGGAAGCACCTTCCCCTGTACATTTAATTCAATCCATTTGTTTTAGTTCTTTCTACTGAGACATAATTTAATCTCCCCTTGCATTAAGGGGACCGTGTCACCTAAACATTGTGTATACTGTGAATGTAGAGAATAAAACATTATCTATACATCGTGTTCAGAAATGCATCAATTAATAGAATATTTAAGCCCCCCTATGGTCCCACTTTGAGCGCTTTGAGAATGTGCAGTAAAACTGCCCCTTTGAGTGATGTACCCCCTGCCAAGGGCTTGACCAGTTCTCACCCGGGGGCCAAAAGATGGCAGTCTCCTCTGTCTGGTCTGAACCCTGTCACCATAAGCAATGCGTTGGTACAATGGGCAAGTGGTCCTGATGCAACCAAGGTCAAAATTCAGTGGTATTAATGACCATACACTATACTCCCCTACTCTTCCCCGTGGTTTGAAGCTTTATGGTTCTATTTGCTAAACAATGATTTGTAGCGACTTGATAAATTCAGGCAGTAATAGGGAGTTGGAATAAAATAAGACCTGGAAAAATGTTCCTTCTCTGCTATTAATGCCTAATGTTTGCAGCTGCCTTGTTTATCCACCAGTTCACTGTTTAGTGAATAGAACATGATTGTTTTATAAAATTAACAAGTTTAATAAAAAGCTTCTCTGATTCCATTGATTTTTAACAATAAACTGGTGCATGGTATTGCCGCTCCCAATATTCAAGTAGTCATTATTGTGTGTTGGCATAATTACATCTTAACTCCTTAGTGACATGACTTTTTGGCAGTGTCTTACCTTTGGTGACATGAGCTATTTTCACATTTCTGCAGTGTTTGTGTTTAGCTGTAACTTTCTTCTTTCGCATTTGCTGTACCCATACCATTTATATATTGTTTTTTTTTTTAATCGGCATAAGAAGGGTTTTCTTTTGATACCATTATTTTCATCATATCATAATTTATTACAACAAATTATAAAATATGATGACATTTCTTTTTAAAAAACACACTTTTTCTAACTTTTACCTAAATAGCAGGTAAGTTGAGGTGCGATGAACATTTCATCTCACCAATTCAGCTATATATTGTACAGGAATCAGCCTGATTAGTTCCCCCACTAAGTGAACTTATCAGGTTTGTTCCAGCACAATGTATAGCTAAACTGGTGAGATGAAATGTTCATATCACCTGAACTCACCTGCTACTCACTTTAACTAACCTGCTGTTCACTTAAACTCACCTTTTAGTAAATAGCCCCATACGGATAGGTAATTTTTTATTCTATACAATTGCAGTACACACAATGTTTAGGTGGCAGAGTCCCTTTAAGCCCAAAGTGTGTACCAATAATAAAAGGTTTAAATAGAAGCTACACTCATCAGATTAATTAGAGGTGTGTGACATCATACTCTGTATTAATACCCAAGGGGCAGCGTTTATCAAGGGGAAAAATATAATAAAAACCCCTCCCTTTGGCATAGTCTACAAAATATATCACCTTCCCCGAGGTCTAACATGTGCTAAAACCTGTATGGGAGGCCCTTCCTCACAGTCAGTCCCAGGAGGCTGTGCCCTGGTGAGCAGCAGTGGTGAGGGAGCTGTATGTCGTTGCTTCTTCCCAGGGGTGTACCCAGAGCATTTGGTACCCAGGGTGGACCCTGTATTTGACCCCATCTACCTCCTATCGTAAAAATGGACACAAAAAAAAAACACATACACTTTTCAAGAATATTTATTGCACACATTTGTAAACTTACAGAGACACACGCCTATACTCACATTTACATACACAGACATGCACACGGTGTGTGCACAGACTCATACTTACACACACACACACATTTACAGACACACACAGACTCCCAATTACACACACACACACAGACTCCCACTTACACACACACAGACTCCCACTTACACACACACATTTACAGACTCCCACTTACACACACACACTTACAGACTCCCACTTACACACACACACTTACAGACTCCCACTTACACACACACACTTACAGACTCCCACTTACACACACACACTTACAGACTCATAAACACTGACTTACACAGACTCACACTTACACACACACACAGACTCTCACTTACAAACACACACACATACTTACACACACATGCTCACACTTACACAAAGAGCCACTCAGGTGCGGGTGGAGGTGTGGTTACCGCTGCAGACAGGCCACACATCCATGTCCAGCATGCTGCATTATAGGGGTGCCATTGGCTCGGGTGCCCAAGGTCTAATAGACTCTGCATGTGTTTGCGTGTGGATGACTGAATGAGTGTGTTACTATGCATATGTTTGTGTATGTGTGACTGCAGGTGTGTGCGAGACAGTATGTGTGACTGTTTTGGTTATATGAATTGGCCAAAGCATAATTAAGTTCACCCACCAAGTCCAGGGCCGGCCCTTTAATGGGGCAGAGTGGGGAAGCTGCCCCAGGCGGCACCCTGGCAGAGGCGGCACTTTGCTGCTCCATGTGGCGGTCCTTTTTTTTTTCTGTGTCCAGTGGAGCTTGATAGAAGGATGTCTCAGCCAATCAGGTGAGACCTCTCAACTCTCCTGATTGGCTGAGAGTTCAGAAGCCTCCCGTGATTGGCTCAGTCCCTCCTTCACTTAAGGAGCTCAAAGCACAGAAATGCCTGGACCAGGTAAGTTAAACAGTTAGACAGTGTGTGTGTGTGTGTATGTCAGTGTAAGTGAGAGTGTGTGCGTATATCAGTGGGATTGAGAGTGTGTGTGTATGTCAGTGTGAGTGTGTGTCAGTGTGAGTGAGTGTGTGTATGTCACTGAGAGTGTATGTGTGTCAGTGAGTGACAGACTGTCTGTGTGTGTGTAGGTGCGAGTGACAGACTATATGTGTGTGAGCAAGTGTGTGGATCTCTGATACTACCTATATCTGTCTAGCCACCCAAGGGTTTAACTTCTCTGACACTGCCTCTCTATCTGCCTAGCCACCCCAGGGGTTAACTCCTCTGATACTGCCTCTATCTGCCTAGCCACCCAAGGGGTTAACTCCTCTGACACTGCCTCTATCTGCCTAGCCACCCAAGGGTTTAACTCCTCTGACACTGCCTCTATATGTCTACTCACCCAAGGGGTTAACTCCTCTGACACTGACTATATCTATGTGGATTTTGTTATAGGTCACTGGTCCCATTATGTTTTAGGGAATTGCACAGGGTATTATCATAATAATGTTTTACCATTAGTCTCTTTTCGCCTTATGGGTGAGCACTAAATTATTTAATTATGTATATAAGAAGTGCTTTATTGGGCATATAAAAATAAAATATTTTTTTCTAAGAGCTCACCCACGAGGTGAAAATAAAGAAATGGTAAAACAAATATTATTATGAAAATAGGCTGTGCAATTCCCCAAAACATAATATGTGACCACTGACCTATCACTGACATATAACATGAGTCAAATTAAGTGTAAATGCTCAAACATTTAGGGTACACATTTGAATCATGGCCAGACAATTTTGCATATAGTAAGGTGCTCTTGCATTAAATGATCACTTCCTGATAAGTTCCATTTAGTTTGAATTATCATGACTGTGGGCTTTTTTGGGAGAGGGGCAGCATTTGTTTTTCGCCCCAGGCAGCACAATGTCTTGGGCTGGCCCTGGCCACGTCAAGGCCCACTCTCAATAGGGGGGAGAACCTACTCTCACCTCCTATCTAGTGGGCACACAAAGTAGTTTATACTGCTACCAAAAATTTGTTGGAAGAGGTGCAATTAAACCTCCTCCCAATTAACCCCTTCACAGCAAGCTGTAACCAGACAATGAGGAGCCAACAACCTCAACTATGTGCAAGCAGGGAAAAGAAAAAAATTGGTGCGCTAAGCTAGTCACTACAACATATAGGTTATATAATTTCATATTCTCTACAGTAACAATATAAACAATGTGTAGATTCCCTTCAATGAAGACCTGTCCTCTATGCCACCTTCTCATCAAAATAAGGCAGGCCAAAGTCAGAGCAGGCAGCAAAGGTTTAAAGTCAGAAAACAAGCCAGGTTGGACCAGGGAGGCAAAAAACAGAATGGAAACTGCTAAAACCTGTAGCACAGGCACCTGTCTGGACGGCGTAAGAACAATAGGGATGTAGGGAAAACACACCTCAAGGGGTTTTAAAAATCTTTGATACATGGCCCTGTACATCCTGTGATGTGTGCCAGGCGATGGGCTTCAGGCACAAAAAAGAAAATGAATCTGTGATGAGCAAAGCTGATATTTTCTGCCCGTTTTGGATGAGTAGTAAGTAGAAGGTATGAGAGTTTAGGAGAGGTGAGGGAATAAAAACCAATATTGTCATGTTACAGTACCTTTTAGAACACTGTCACCAGGTTCTCCGATCTCGGTCTTCTGGCTTCCTATCTCGGAATATTATCTCTTAGTAACAAGACTAAATCTTTTTGTGTTGTTATAAACAATGGGTCTAAAGCTTCCAGGAGGATCACTTGACTCATTAAGGGCAGATTATTAAATGCCATCATTGGCCAATCAGGTTATCACATGAGAACTCCAGGACAGAAGACACAGCAACTTTAACGGAACGATACAAAACAAAAACAAAATCACTGTACATCACATTAGGTATCTCCAGCCTCTCTACTCCCCCTCCCTCTCTTCCTGTAACTTGTTCCCTGACACTTGCCTGTGATAGTGACCCTGGTGACAAGTTACCCTCTGTCTATTGTCAGATTTTTTTTTTACCTTCTTTTGGATCAACAGAGGTAAATATGGGATAGGAACTTGATGGACGCAAGTCTTTTTTTCAACCTAAACCACTATATAACTATAATGCACTGCAATAAAGTGACCCTTAAAATGTAGCTTGACGCTTAGCACTGATTTTACTATTATTGTTGAGAAACAGAAACTGTAGGATTGTCTGATTGCCCAAAGATGCTATTCCTCCATTACTCAACATGGCGCCCAGGCATGACACACATTGGAAGGTGTCCATCCTCCATCTTTAGTCAGATGATTTGCACGTGGATGTCGGCTCCAGCGGATGAAAGGAATGGAGCACTTCCGCCATTGTTATTCAGTAGCAGAATGCTTCTCTCATCTACTACGCCTCAGTTTAACAAGCCGCCATTCAGGATCCCTAATGTAAGCATCATGATGAGCCACACACCCACGTGGGCCACGGAGGACCAAACCCTGGAACAATTATACCAATTGTGTGAAATTCTCAGTCTTGCGGCCTCTCAAATCCATTATAATTTCAATTAGAAATACAGTGATTTATAAAAAAAAGGGGACAAAAATAAAACAATACCCAATCGTTCACCCTTCCCTCCTGCTTTTTACCAGATCCAGTAGTCGCAGCACATTTAACACCTTACGTGCTGCAGCTGTAAATACGGAGAGTTGCTCCACAAATGAGTTAATACTCATCTGTACTTGCACAAAAATTATATTAAAAAATGATCTAAAATTATTAGATAATTTTTACCATTAATTATCTACACAATCCCTGTTGGGGGAGGGGCATTTATCACGCGCCAGTCCAGCATAGTGGGGAAATGTGCCTGTTTAAATTGGAGGTGGACACCTGGCTACTAAGCTGCATGAAGGATGTAGGATGAGAAATTAGTACCCCTCGGATGATGCTTAATAACTACACCTCAAGGATCCCCTTAAAAACTTCAGAAATTAAGCATTGTTCCAGAGACTAGCACCTCTTTCATACCAGAGCCATGGGGCAGCTGATCTACCCCTTTACATGAATAGTGTTATGTATTGCCCAATAGTTTTCCCTCTCATGTCTTAAAATGATTAGAACTAGTGGATACCTAACTTATCTATATCCCTTCACTCTAGAAAGGAATGGGAACCAGGGATTGCCATATCCCTTCAATCCAGAAAGCAATGTGAACCAGTGGATGCCTAAGTAACTTATCCATAGCCCTTCAATCCAGAAAGCAATGTGAACCAGGGGATGCCTAAGTAACTTATCCATAGCCCTTCAATCCAGAAAGCAATGTGAACCTGGGGATGCCTAAGTAACTTATCCATAGCCCTTCAATCCAGAAAGCAATGTGAACCAGGGGATGCCTAAGTAACTTATCCATAGCCCTTCAATCCAGAAAGCAATGTGAACCAGGGGATGCCTAAGTAACTTTTCCATAGCCTTTCAATCCAGAAAGCAATGTGAACCAGGGGATGCCTAAGTAACTTTTCCATAGCCTTTCAATCCAGAAAGCTATGTGAACAAGGGGATGCCTAAGTAACTTATCCATAGCCCTTCAATCCAGAAAGCAATGTTAACCAGGGGATGCCTAAGTAACTTTTCCATAGCCTTTCAATTCAGAAAGCTATGTGAACAAGGGGATGCCTAAGTAACTTATCCATAGCCCTTCAATCCAGAAAGCAATGTGAACCAGGGGATGCCTAAGTAACTTATCCATAGCCCTTCAATCCAGAAAGCAATGTGAACCTGGGGATGCCTAAGTAACTTATCCATAGCCCTTCAATCCAGAAAGCAATGTGAACCAGGGGATGCCTAAGTAACTTATCCATAGCCCTTCAATCCAGAAAGCAATGTGAACCAGGGGATGCCTAAGTAACTTTTCCATAGCCTTTCAATCCAGAAAGCAATGTGAACCAGGGGATGCCTAAGTAACTTTTCCATAGCCTTTCAATCCAGAAAGCTATGTGAACAAGGGGATGCCTAAGTAACTTATCCATAGCCCTTCAATCCAGAAAGCAATGTTAACCAGGGGATGCCTAA
The DNA here is from genome assembly GCA_036172795.1 of Pelodytes ibericus. NCBI lineage: Eukaryota > Metazoa > Chordata > Amphibia > Anura > Pelodytidae > Pelodytes > Pelodytes ibericus. The sequence continues at coordinate 201,739,694 of CM069858.1, read as the reverse complement.
GTAACTCTTCCATAGCCTTTCAATCCAGAAAGCAATGTGAACCAGGGGATGCCTAAGTAACTTTTCCATAGCCCTTCAATCCAGAAAGCAATGTGAACCAGGGGATGCCTAAGTAACTTTTCCATAGCCTTTCAATCCAGAAAGCTATGTGAACAAGGGGATGCCTAAGTAACTTATCAATTTCCCTTCAATCCAGAAAGTTATGGAACCAGGTGATGCCTGCCTTACTAATTAATCTATATCCTTTCAATCTAGAATGTTATGGAACCAGGCGATGCCTTACTAACTTATCCATATCCCTTCAATCCAGAAAGCTATGTGAATCAAGGGATGCCTAAGTAACTTATCAATTTGCTTTCATGATTGACGCTTACCCCCCAGTGTTGCAATACATGAGCGCATCACTACACCATCAAATAGTAATCATATCTTTAGTACATGCTGCCTGTATGGCAATAAACGTATATGAAGAGGAAACCTCCCAAATGCAGATAACCGACATCCACTTTCCCTGTCATTAGGTGCAGAAACATGTTACAAGGCAGGTTACAAGACAGTCCCCAGCAGCTAAACCCGAACAGAGCCTGACTGACAGACACATAGACAGAATGACCACCAGATCCATAGACAGATATACTGATAGACAGACACATAGACAGAATGACCGCCAGATACATAGACAGACATACTGATAGACAGACACATAGACAGAATGACCACCAGATACATAGACAGACATACCGATAGATACATAGACAGACATACCGATAGATACATAGACAGACATACCGATAGACTGACACATAGACAGACATACTGATAGACAGACACATAGACAGACATACTGATAGACAGACACATAGACAGAATGACCGCCAGATACATAGACAGACATACTGATAGACAGACACATAGACAGAATGACCACCAGATACATAGACAGACATACTGATAGACAGACACATAGACAGAATGACCGCCAGATACATTACAGACATACCGATAGATACATAGACAGACATACCGATAGATACATAGACAGACATACCGATAGACTGACACATAGACAGACACATAGACAGAATGACCACCAGATACATAGACAGACATACTGATAGACAGACACATAGACAGAATGACCGCCAGATACATAGACAGACATACTGATAGACAGACACATAGACAGAATGACCGCCAGATACATAGACAGACATACCGATAGATACATAGACGGACATACCGATAGACTGACACATAGACAGACATACTGATAGACAGACACATAGACAGAATGACCGCCAGATCCATAGACAGACATACTGATAGACAGACACATAGACGGAATTACCGCCAGATACATAGACAGACATACCGATAGACAGACACATAGACGGAATGACCGCCAGATACATAGACAGAATGACCACCAGATACATTACAGACATACAGATAGATACATAGACAGACATACCGATAGACAGACACATAGACGGAATGACCGCCAGATACATAGACAGAATGACCACCAGATACATTACAGACATACCGATAGATACATAGACAGACATACCGATAGACAGACACATAGACAGAATGCCCGCCAGATACATAGACAGAATGCCCGCCAGATACATAGACAGAATGCCCGCCAGATACATAGACAGAATGCCCGCCAGATACATAGACAGAATGCCCGCCAGATACATAGACAGAATGACCACCAGATACATAGACAGACATACTGATAGACAGACACATAGACAGAATGACCGCCAGATACATTACAGACATACCGATAGATACATAGACAGACATACCGATAGATACATAGACAGACATACCGATAGACTGACACATAGACAGACACATAGACAGAATGACCACCAGATACATAGACAGACATACTGATAGACAGACACATAGACAGAATGACCGCCAGATACATAGACAGACATACTGATAGACAGACACATAGACAGAATGACCGCCAGATACATAGACAGACATACCGATAGATACATAGACGGACATACCGATAGACTGACACATAGACAGACATACTGATAGACAGACACATAGACAGAATGACCGCCAGATCCATAGACAGACATACTGATAGACAGACACATAGACGGAATTACCGCCAGATACATAGACAGACATACAGATAGACAGACACATAGACGGAATGACCGCCAGATACATAGACAGAATGACCACCAGATACATTACAGACATACCGATAGATACATAGACAGACATACCGATAGACAGACACATAGACAGAATGACCGCCAGATACATAGACAGAATGACCACCAGATACATTACAGACATACCGATAGATACATAGACAGACATACCGATAGACAGACACATAGACAGAATGCCCGCCAGATACATAGACAGAATGCCCGCCAGATACATAGACAGAATGCCCGCCAGATACATAGACAGAATGCCCGCCAGATACATAGACAGAATGCCCGCCAGATACATAGACAGAATGCCCGCCAGATACATAGACAGAATGCCCGCCAGATACATAGACAGAATGCCCGCCAGATACATAGACAGAATGCCCGCCAGATACATAGACAGAATGCCCGCCAGATACATAGACAGACATACCAGCAGAAGGATGCCACATGGCAGGAATTCTTACCCGTTACTAGCCAGAAACACAGGTAGGACTGACTCTCTGATCAGCAGCTGGCAGGAGAGGTAAATGGAAACCGATGAAAGTCAGAAACTGCATACGGGCTGATACCAGAGACTCTGGAGAGAGTGACACACTTACAGCCAAAACAGACGCAATGAATTCTCCCAACAACAGGAAAACTGCCCACTGCCGGGGCCCAGTCACCACCGGACACTCCAAATAGATATGTGTCCGAGCTGATCAAACTGCCTCTATCTCCCCATCTGTGTCCTCCATATATTATATAGTGCTGTGCTCTCTTGATCTAGATCTCACAGACAGTGTATAAGAAATGCCACAAACTCACCCTCCTCGTTCTCTCCTCTGCCACCACCAGTGGCATTTTACCTCCTATCCCCTGTGCCCGCAGCTCTGCACTGTCACCAAGTCACTGTGTGGTCACAATTATTAACAGAGCAGAACAAAGAATGAATTTAACAAGCCACCCGCCTTCCACGGAGAGATGAATGTCGTCTATTAACCCTGTAATGACCAGCGTGACTGTCTCTGTGGAATGTTAGCATAACCTACTGTACATCCCAGCACTTCAAATGGTCAACGAGGGACACTTAGATTTTAAGGGAATATTATTTTTTTCCTGTTTCCAGTGTATGTGATGTTATTTCAGCCCAGTACTTGTAGGTGTTGTAAGGAATTTGCTATGTGGCACTTTAACTATAATCCCACGCTGTTGCTGTTTATTTATTGTCATAACAATGCCTCTTTAAAGACTCTGGGCTGACACAGAATGTTCCACTCGGTTACTAACAGTAGGGGTGCTGGTTTCCTTTCAGACTGCAAGCTTGCTTTAAAAGGGCCTTCTCCTAAAAAAAATTTGTTCCAGTGTGGCCAACTTCATGTTACCTACGGTTTGTTTGCTGTGTTTGGCCACTATACAGTGCTGGAATATGATTGGAACTTTATAAATAAATAATAATAAATAAGCTGGACATTCCAGACTGTGGTGATGACAAGAATTGCCACAGGCCCTTAAAGCACCACTCCAAACTAAACAAAAAAAAGAGGAACCAATTAATCATGCCTCCATAGTTGCCAACAGCCCCGGGTTTGCCAGGACAGTCCTGTTTTTTGGGTCCTAGAATCTCGAGAGTTAATTCCAGAGCGGTCATGATGATCTGTATTATGCACAATGCCGATCTTGTTAATTTCAAATGGGAGACGTGCTGGGTATTTGTAATTTACATTGTACAGGTGCACACAGATTTTTTTTTTTAAATAGTTCCATTTGCTGACATGATCAGTTATGCAAAAACTATGCATATTTGTGATTGTCAAAAATGGAGCATGCTAACCAAGTAATATAGTGATCACAAGTCCCGGATTGCCTGGACCATGAATGCAAAAGGGACTGTTTATCTTGAATCCCAGGCAGCCTCAATGCATTGAGAGATCTGAGTGAAGGAGGTTTCAGCCAAAAAAGGCGAGACTTCTCAACTGTCCTGATTGGCTGGGTGTTTACGAGCCTCTCCTGAGGGGATGGGACTCTTCATCGCGGCTGCTTCCGCTTCACCGCCGACTCTGCACAGCAAGACAGATCGTCGCTGGAGATTTCATCGCGGGACATTTCATCGCTAAAGGTGAGTATTTTAGCTATTTTACTTTGGTTAGAATTAGGGTTTAGGGGATTGATTTTAGTATTAGGGCTCGGGGGTTAGTATTAGGGGGTTAATTTTAGTACTAGGGCTCGGGGGTTAGTATTAGGGTTTAAGGGGTTAATTTTAGTATTAGGGCTCAGGGGTTAGTATTAGGGGGTTCATTTTTTTATTGGGGTTAATTTTAGTGTTAATATTGGGGTTTAGTGTTAGTATTGGGGTTTTGGAATCATTTGTTATGGGGGGTTATTTTATTTTTACTTGTACATTTGTAAGAGCTGACAAATCAGCGCTGAACTGTCAGCTCTTACATAGCTGCGGCTGCAATGAAACGGCCGCGTTATTCTTCATTGCTGACAATTCAGCGTTCTAACTGCCGCGCTGAACTGTCAGCGATGAAGATGCGGCGCGGAAGTGTCCTAGTCCCCTCTCCTGATTGGCCGAGTCCCTTAAAAACGTTAAATACACTGGAGCTAATTTCTATGAATCTTCGAGCGTGCCCCGGGACTCTGTCACCACTGACTGGAACTCTGCGAGACTAGTTTATTTATTCCGTGCAGTTCAGTTCTTTTACCTATTATACTACCAATAACTGAGGGGAGAGCCTGGAAGATTGAAATTCCTGTTTGAGCGATAACACCAGAGCCACGGATTATTTGGCTCTATAAAGTGTGGGTGGACTTCTGTTGGGGGAGGAGATACCTAGATCCTGAGAACTGTATACAGATACACACAATGTTTTTTTTTTTTTCTGTTTTATTTTAATCTACAAGAAGATACAATAGTTTTTGATATATATGTATTTTATTTCTTGCTCAACACCTTCACGTTTATACATTCATGCCCAAGGATGAATCTACCAGTATAAATCTCAGAGCATGGTTGTGGCGCGATACTACTCCAGATGGAATCTCAGCCTGTGGAGAACAACAAGTAGCTACCCAGATATGAAATCCAAGTGGCCATACCACGGATGACTGGTGCTAAGCTCTCGGGGACCGCTCACTAATGTATTGGTTTCGCCCAACAGAAATCGCCTTCTTGAGGTCAGTCCGAATATTCAGGTTCCAATAATCCAACCCAACTGAACTAACGTGAGCCCCATCGCGTATAAAATGGTGTGCCCCGGCCCTTTCCAATTGACAGTGCATAACTACCAAGCCGCCACTGTAGGCAACAAACCTGGAAATGGAGTTGTTCAATTTTTCCTTTATCGTTCAATTGCCCCTGGGGGCCTAGTACCCAACCAATACCTGTGGGATATCACTTCACATGATCTCTATCCCCGGGGTCGTTACCTCCTCTGTTGTCAAATTGGACATCTAATTATGAGGTCAAATGTCAAAACAGAAAAAAACACATTAGTTTCTTTTCGCCTTCCATAAACTGTGATGGGAGGCAATCTGATTAAAGTAACCAAGTCAAAATTTACTTCCAATCTCAAATTTTAGTGAATAGAATGAATAAGGTATCATTTTTTTGTGATCAGGGCACCAACACCCGTAATACGAGCTCAGCCTTGTCAAAAGAGGTGTATGATACAAACAGATAGCCACCAAAGGAGCAGATACGGGACTGTTGGCAGGCAGATCAATACTCTTTAATCTGTAACAAGGCAGAAACGCCCCAAAACTTAGGCAGCAAAATTATAGAAATAATGGGTTTACTAAATAGCCAATCTTACATCAATGTAAGTAAAAAGATTTTTTTTTTTTTAAAAGTGTGTATTGCCAGTCAGAGGAGTCCATGCTATGTGTTTTGCTGGGAAAGGGCTTCCATACATGCCTTTTTTTTTTTTTACATTTTTTTTTTTTTTTTTTTTGAAGTAAAAAAAGAAAGCTCTCATGACTGTGTTATATAGAAATCAGGGAATTTCTGAGAGGTTCAGATCCTCTTTCAATTCCTTTCACAGCCTCTTTATTTTCACACATGCTTTCTGTATGTAAATGTCCTGAAATAACTCCAGTCATCATCAGCTCCCTCTGTATGGGCTGTTTAAAGATAGGCCCACTTCTCCCTAACCATCTGTACACAAAGCAAAAGGTCCTAACTTACCAGGCCAGAGACCGTACAGCCCAATACACTGAATGTCATGTATATCAGGAAGCTTAATGTGTACCACGCAGGCCACACTACCAAAGGTGCAGTTCAAAGTGTGGATTACCAGTGATACCCATCATATGGTTTATTAGTAAATAACTGATGTCTTTGGCAGCTGTGAGAAAACTTCTAGATCTAGAGGTGACCAGGGGCAGAAAGACTTGGCCCTGTCAATTAGTCACTAATCACTTAATGCAAAACTATACACGTGTACCTCAATAACAATTACAGAGCTATACATGTGTACCTCAAAAACCATTACAGAGCTATACATGTGTAACTCAATGACCATTACAGAGCTATACACGTGTACCTCAGTAACCATTACAGAGCTATACATGTGTACCTCAATGACCATTACAGAGCTATACATGTGTACCTCAATGACCATTACAGAGCTATACATGTGTACCTCAATGACCATTACAGAGCTATACACGTGTACCTCAATAACAATTACAGAGCTATACACGTGTACCTCAATAACCATTACAGAGCTATACATGTGAACCTCAATAACCATTACAGAGCTATACATGTGTACCTCAGTAACCATTACAGAGCTATACATGTGAACCTCAATAACAATTACAGAGCTATACATGTGTACCTCAAAAACCATTACAGAGCTATACATGTGTAACTCAATGACCATTACAGAGCTATACACGTGTACCTCAATGACCATTACAGAGCTATACATGTGTACCTCAATGACCATTACAGAGCTATACATGTGTACCTCAATAACCATTACAGAGCTATACACGTGTACCTCAATAACCATTACAGAGCTATACACGTTTACCTCAATAACCATTACAGAGCTACACATGTGAACCTCAATAACCATTACAGAGCTATACACGTGTACCTCAATAACAATTACAGTGCTATCCACGTGTACCTCAATAACCATTACAGAGATATACATGTGTACCTCAATAACCATTACAGAGCTATACATGTGAACCTCAATAACCATTACAGAGCTATACATGTGTACCTCATTGACCGTTACAGAGCTATACACGTGAACCTCAATAACCATTACAGAGCTATACACGTGTACCTCAATAACCATTACAGAGCTATACACGTGTACCTCAATAACCATTACAGAGCTATACACGTGTACCTCAATAACCATTACAGAGCTATACACGTGTACCTCAATAACAATTACAGTGCTATACACGTGTACCTCAATAACCATTACAGAGCTATACATGTGTACCTCAATAACCATTACAGAGCTATACATGTGAACCTCAATAACCATTACAGAGCTATACATGTGTACCTCAATAACCATTACAGAGCTATACATGTGTACCTCAATAACCGTTACAGAGCTATACATGTGTACCTCAATAACCGTTACAGAGCTATACATGTGTACCTCAATAACCATTACAGAGCTATACATGTGAACCTCAATAACCATTACAGAGCTATACATGTGTACCTCAATAACCATTACAGAGCTATACATGTGTACCTCAATAACCATTACAGAGCTATACATGTGTACCTCAATAACCATTACAGAGCTATACATGTGTACCTCAATAACCATTACAGAGCTATACACGTTTACCTCAATAACCGTTACAGAGCTATACATGTGTACCTCAATAACCATTACAGAGCTATACACGTTTACCTCAATAACCATTACAGAGCTATACATGTGTACCTCAATAACCATTACAGAGCTATACATGTGTACCTCAATAACCATTACAGAGCTATACACGTGTACATCAATAACCATTACAGAGCTATACATGTGTACCTCAATAACCGTTACAGAGCTATACACGTGTACCTCAATAACCATTACAGAGTTATGTACCTCAGTAACCATTAAGAGCTATACATGTGTGCCTCAATAACCATTACAGAGCTATACACGTGTACCTCAATAACCATTAGAGCTATACACGTGTACCTCAATAACCATTAGAGCTATACATGTGTACCTCAGTAACCATTACAGAGCTATACACGTGTACCTCAATAACCTTTACAGAGCTATACACGTGTACCTCAATAACCATTACAGAGCTATACACGTTTACCTCAGTAACCATTACAGAGCTATACACGTGTACCTCAATAACCTTTACAGAGCTATACACGTGTACCTCAATAACCATTACAGAGCTATACACGTTTACCTCAATAACCATTACAGAGCTATACATGTGTACCTCAATAACCATTACAGAGCTATACACGTGTACCTCAATAACCATTACAGAGCTATACACGTGTACCTCAATAACCATTACAGAGCTATACACGTGTACCTCAATAACTATTACAGAGCTATACACGTTTACCTCAATAACCATTACAGAGCTATACACGTGTACCTCAATAACCATTACAGAGCTATACACGTGTACCTCAAAACCCATTACAGAGCTATACATGTAAACCTCAATAACAATTACAGAGCTATACACGTGTACCTCAATAACCATTACAGAGCTATACATGTGTACCTCAATAGCCGTTACAGAGCTATACATGTGTACCTCAATAACCATTACAGAGCTATACATGTGTACCTCAATAACCATTACAGAGCTATACATGTGTACCTCAATAACCATTACAGAGTTATGTACCTCAGTAACCATTAAGAGCTATACATGTGTGCCTCAATAACCATTACAGAGCTATACACGTGTACCTCAATAACCATTAGAGCTATACATGTGTACCTCAATAACCATTAGAGCTATACATGTGTACCTCAGTAACCATTACAGAGCTATACACGTGTACCTCAATAACCTTTACAGAGCTATACATGTGTACCTCAATAACCATTACAGAGCTATACACGTGTACCTCAATAACCATTACAGAGCTATACACGTGTACCTCAATAACCATTACAGAGCTATACATGTGTACCTCAATAACCATTACAGAGCTATACACGTGTACCTCAATAACCATTACAGAGCTATACACGTGTACCTCAATAACTATTACAGAGCTATACACGTTTACCTCAATAACCATTACAGAGCTATACATGTGAACCTCAATAACCATTACAGAGCTATACACGTGTACCTCAATAACCATTACAGAGCTATACAAGTGTACCTCAATAACTATTACAGAGCTATACACGTTTACCTCAATAACCATTACAGAGCTATACACGTGTACCTCAATAACCATTACAGAGCTATACACGTGTACCTCAATAACCATTACAGAGCTATACACGTGTACCTCAATAACAATTACAGAGCTATACACGTGTACCTCAATAACAATTACAGAGCTATACATGTGTACCTCAATAACCATTACAGAGCTATACATGTGTACCTCAATAACAATTACAGAGCTATACACGTGTACCTCAATAACAATTACAGAGCTATACATGTGTACCTCAATAACAATTACAGAGCTATACACGTGTACCTCAATAACCATTACAGAGCTATACACGTGTACCTCAGTAACCATTACAGAACTATACATGTGTACCTCGATAACCATTACAGAGCTATACATGTGATGTGTAGCTCAATAACAATTACAGAGCTATACACGTGTACCTCAGTAACCATTACAGAGCTATACATGTGTACCTCAATAACCATTACAGAGTTATACACGTGTGCCTCAATAACCATTACAGAGCTATACACGTGTACCTCAGTAACCATTACAGAGCTATACACGTGTACCTCAGTAACCATTACAGAGCTATACATGTGTACCTCAATAACAATTACAGAGCTATACACGTGTACCTCAGTAACCATTACAGAGCTATACATGTGTACCTCAATAACCATTACAGAGTTATACACGTGTGCCTCAATAACCATTACAGAGCTATACACGTGTACCTCAGTAACCATTACAGAGCTATACACGTGTACATCAATAACCATAACAGAGCTATACATGTGTACCTCAATAACCATTACAGAGTTATACACGTGTACCTCAATAACCATTACTGAATTATACCCCAAAATTTAAAGGAATGGAGATTGGTTTTCAGACAGACTCTAATTGTTGCTTACATCATTTATGTGCTGGGGAAACTGATGATCAAAATAGAAACATATAATGTGTCACTGGCAGATAAGAACCATTCGGTCCATCTAGTCTGCCCAATTTTCTAAATACTTTTATTAGTCCCCAGTTCCCTATCATATCTAGGATAGCCTTGTGCCTATCCCACGCCTGCTTAAACTCCTTCACTGTGTTTCCACTGGAAGACTATTCCATACATACACTACCCTCTCAGTAAAGTAATACTTCCTGATATTACTATTAAATCTTTGTTCTAATTTAAGAATATAAAATAAAAGGATGCCTTCCCTGAAAAGCCAGAAAACCCAATGCCGTTACCAATGAACACGGACAGTATATATATATAATGGCATGCTCTTCCATTAGAAGGGTTAGGTCAAGGCCTTGAGTGGATGGCTTATTGAACTAGCGAGAGATCATTTGTTTCCACAGACAGGACATCTATCTAATGTGTGAATATCCTGAAATGTCATCCTTGATTCATCACAAATGTAATTTCTTTCAGTCTCACTTGAGACCCCAGTAGAATGCGTCAGTAGATAAGAGTCACCCACCCTTGGCTTTATGTTATGTTCATCCCATGATTACTTAAACATCATCACCATATTAACCTTCCATGCATCCACTACTGCCTCTCGCGAGGTTTCATTTGAACCCCACCCCTTCCTATTTGAAGACTGTCCTCCAGTAACCAGTGGATACTATTTAAATGTTATCATATTCAGCAGAGTATTATGTGAGTTGAAGGTCACAGTTTAACCATTAAAATACCGATGTCCTTCTGGGGATGAGGTGTCCAGTACTGCGTACAATACACTGGGAGCTTTTCATTAAAGGGTGAGTTGCAGGTGACAAAAACCCAAAAGCAGAATATAGACGATTTGGTACAGTCCTAACCTCAACATCTGAGGAAAGGGATTTAGGAGTAATAATTTCAGAGGACTTGAAGGTAGGTAGGCAATGCAATAGAGCAGCAGGAAATGCTAGCAGAATGCTTGGTTGCATAGGGAGAGGTATTAGCAGTAGGAAGAGGGAAGTGCTCATGCCATTGTACAGAGCACTGGTGAGACCTCACTTGGAGTATTGTACGCAGTACTGGAGACCGTATCTCCAGAAGGATATTGATACTTTGGAGAGAGTTCAGAGAAGGGCTACTAAACTGGTTCATGGGTTGAAGGTTAAAGCATCTTAACATGTATAGCTTGGAGGAAAGACGTAACAGGGGGGATATGATAGAAACATTTAAATACATAAAGGGAATCAACACAGTAAAGGAAGACAGTATATTTACAAGAAGAAAAACTACCACAACTAGAGGACACAGTCTTAAATTAGAGGGGCAACGATTTAAAAGTAATATCAGGAAGTATTACTTTACTGAGAGGGTAGTGGATGTATGGAATAGCCTTCCAGCAGAAGTGGTAGAGGTAAACACAGTCAAGGATTTTAAGCATGCGTGGGATAGACACAAGGCTATCTTAGCTATAAGACCGGGAACGGGGGACTAATAAAAGTACTCAAAAAAAATTGGGCAGACTAGATGGACCGAATGGTTCTTATCTGCCGACACATTCTGTTTCTATGACATGAAGGGAGTTGAGGATTAAGCTATACATTGTGCAGGACCAAACCTGGTGGATTTGCTAAGTGGGGAACTCACCAGGTTTGTTCCTGCACAACGTATAGCTAAATCTGTGAAATGAAATGTTCCTCTCACCTTTTAGTAAATAGCCCCTCACTGAGTGAGATCTAATGTTCATTGCAGCTCATCTATTGCACAGCCAGAGCGTCTGAACACATGGACCTGGTATATATGTAACTTTAAAATGTATAGCTTTTTTGAGATCCCTGATGTTGAAAAGTATAAATGGTTTGTGTGCACATCATGTGACATTAGCCTGTGAGTGATGTCATAGAGAGGACTGAGGTAATACATCTCTTTATACATTGCTCGAACGTTTCACCACTACAATGAAATCCCGCAACATATAGAATTTCCATGACCCACAGGAATGTCATCAATGCTATATACCGTCTCCAAACATGGTTAAACAATGACGGGAACAGCAGCTATTCAAGCGGTTCCACTTTGTGCAGTAAGGATTATAAAAGTCTCACCTCTCGAATATCGTGGGAGCTCCACTGTGCTGGGCAGACAAATTGAACAAAGCTTGCTTGAAGGTGGACTCAGAGAAAGTGTATAAATCCACAATCTGTATTTCACACACCAGCACAGGCACAAATGATGTTGGCAACATGATATAAGCCGTACAGTTTAATTTCTCATAGACACTTAGTCACAGAGTAAAATAAAGAGATGGGATATTCCAATACTCTTCTCGATTTGATAAGCGGATCGAGTCTAGCGGACACTTAGTGGTAATTTTATTTACCCTCATGACAAAGTATGCATGAGACAGACCCAAAATGCGTGGGGTGTTCACGAAGTTGTCACGTCTGTGCTGGTGTGACCCGGTGATTTTAACCTTTGGAAATTGCATATTTTAACACTCATATTTGAAAATCATCACTATCTGCGGTGGGTCTATTGAATCTCCTACATTCCCACACCTAGCCACAAAGCACTGAAGATTTCTCAAGCATTGGGAGAAAAGGAAACTAACTCTGGTGTTGTCTCCATGAGTTTCTCGTCCATTCTGGAGTAATTGAAAGCGATACGGTATAAGTTATTTGTAAAGGTTCATTACAGGGGTAAAGTTCTAGATGAGGATAAGTCAGCGTGGAAATCAATGAAATATTCACAGTGATTGCTCCACTTTTACACCAGATCTCCTCTTTCTGCATAATCCCTATAATAACATACCTTGGGACTCTATACAGTCTATAAAGATCTGTCACAGTATCCCAGCAGTGATGGATCTGCCATGTCACCATCTTGAGGCTTCAGTCCTACAGCATAAACTAATCTGTGCCAGGAAGACTTGTGATGCCTGTCAGTGACGGCTCATCCAAACGACAACCTGTGGTTACGTGAAGGAATAAATCCAAGGTGTAATAGGTGTAATGATAATGGTATAATTATAAACCGTAACATGGATTGTGCTCATTATATAGATCAGATGAATTGCAAAGCATTCAGACCAAAACAACTCTTGGGGGCGAGGGGTTTCATTCTGACAACAATGCAACAGACAATTGTACCCACTAGGACACTTAGTAAAACAGGCCTTTCTACTCCCCCCCCCCCGGAATTACATCACAAATCAGGGCAATAAATAGGACTATTTAATAGCCAGGGAAACTGACCTTCCATACAGTTCAATATAAAACAAACAAAGAAGTTAGAGAGTTAGCAGTAAGGATTTTAAGAGTCATGGTTCCTTGGATCAGGTCATGTATTGCATGTAACATGTCACTGCATTGGATTAACATGCATCGGTCTGTGTGATGACAAAGCTTCTTTGTATTTAATTAGCATTTTGTTTGCTAAAACAATGAGATTATTGTACAGATCACATTCGTTTACAGTCTTCCTGCTTCTGTAAGTTTTAATACATTGCATGGAATTTGTATTTTAATGCGGACTGGTGGGTTAATCCATGGTATATATCTCACTATACAAAGCCTGGGTATGTTATTTCACGTAAACCCCCCCCCCCCCCCCCCCCCAAACCTATTATGTCCTATCCCACCATACAGAAACTGATACCAACTCAATGCTCTCCATATAAACACAGGGCAGGCAGTACCACCTCCCACACCAACCCCTCCATATAAACACAGGGCAGCCAGTACCACCTCCCACACCAACCCCTCCATATAAACACAGGGCAGCCAGTACCACCTCCCACACCAACCCCTCCATATAAACACAGGGCAGCCAGTACCACCTCCCACACCAACCCCTCCATATAAACACAGGGCAGCCAGTACCACCTCCCACACCAACCCCTCCATATAAACACAGGACAGGCAGTACCACCTCCCACACCAACCCCTCCATATAAACACAGGGCAGCCAGTACCACCTCCCACACCAACCCCTCCATATAAACACAGGGCAGGCAGTACCACCTCCCACACCAACCCCTCCATATAAACACAGGGCAGCCAGTACCACCTCCCACACCAACCCCTCCATATAAACACAGGGCAGCCAGTACCACCTCCCACACCAACCCCTCCATATAAACACAGGGCAGGCAGTACCACCTCCCACACCAACCCCTCCATATAAACACAGGACAGGCAGTACCACCTCCCATACCAACCCCTCCATATAAACACAGGGCAGCCAGTACCACCTCCCATACCAACCCCTCCATATAAACACAGGGCAGGCAGTACCACCTCCCACACCAACCCCTCCATATAAACACAGGGCAGGCAGTACCACCTCCCACACCAACACCTCCATATAAACACAGGACAGGCAGTACCACCTCCCACACCAACCCCTCCATATAAACACAGGGCAGGCAGTACCACCTCCCACACCAACCCCTCCATATAAACACAGGACAGGCAGTACCACCTCCCACACCAACCCCTCCATATAAACACAGGACAGGCAGTACCACCTCCCACACCAACCCCTCCATATAAACACAGGGCAGCCAGTACCACCTCCCACACCAACCCATCCATATAAACACAGGGCAGGCAGTACCACCTCCCACGTCAACGGCTCCATATAAATAATGGACAGACAGCATGGCTTCCCACATAAACCACTCCATTTAAATACAGGTTGGACTGTACCACCTCGCACATGAACCACTTCATATAAAACATAAGATGGGATGTACCACCTCCCACATCAACCCCATCATTTAAAGACAAGTTGGACTGTACTATTTCCCACAAAACCCCTTCATATAAAACTTAGGATGGGCTGTTCCCCCTCCAACATCCATTCCTCCAAATAAACACTGGTCAGCCAGCATGGCTTTCTCCATCAATCACTCCATAATAAACTATGCACCATGTGTATACCCAGCACAGGTATGGAGTGTGAATTAATCTCCCATCCCACACAAATTGAAAGCACTGCATTGAGTAAAACATCACAGACACATCCTTTTAACTATTTTGCCGTTTAATCTGAACAGTTCTTTTCTCCCAAAATTTTGTGGAAAAAAAAAGATCAGTATACATTTTTTTTAAAAACATTTTTTCCTTTTTTTTTTTTAATACAAGACAGAACTCAGCAAATAATAAATTCAATGAAAAGAAGAAATGAAGAGAGGAGAGGAGAGAAAAGGGCACATCTCCCACCTCCCCCAGATTGGGACACTAAAGATAGAAATTCATGTGTCAAAGTAAAACCTAAACAAGTGGGGGGTAAAGGGGGGGCAGCGTCAAATGTTAATGTTTGTGCTATTCCTCACTAGAAAGGCATTGCAGGAGACAAGCTTACGTCACAAAGTGAATTCTTTGATGTCTTTGTTGACCCTGCAAGAGATGCTGAAATGATGAGATTGTCAGAAGGTAATCCAGCCCCTGAGTGCCTTATTGCCATGGCTGATCTAGTAACTCACCCCTAATGGGGCAGATAATACCTATTGCTAACCCAGTATCTGTGTCACCTCAAGCCCTTGTTATACAAAGGTTTTGTTTATTAAAAGCCCTAAAATGCAACCCCCCGACACAATGAAGTGGCCCCATCCAAGGGTTGGTGGAATTACAGGGTAATGGGGGTGTGGACTATATTGCAGCGCCTGGCACCTCCCCCATCATGTGTTGTCCCAACCAGTCACCAGAAGCACTGCGTGGGACAGTAACCCCTCCTGCAGAGCCGCTACGTGTGATCAGTAAATGTGCAGAGCAAACCCTCTAAAGTGCATTCAAACCTGGTGTCCTGTGAACTGCAAAGGAATATCAATGTGCAGAGAATCCTGATTCAAAGCAATGTGTGTACAGCACAATCTATGTGTAAAGAGTTCTGTTTTCTCCTGTAATGCAGTGTATACCGTGCAGGCGCTCACTGTAGGGTTACATTCACATCTAACCCATTTTGTGCCTCTCTCCCTAAGTGACATGTGGATAGATGCGCAGCACAGTGATTATGTCAGCAGGTGAATTTGCAGAGCAGCTGTCTGCTAGCAGAGGAATATAATGCACTGCGCCATTAGACACAGGAAAGCACGAGGACCAAGGGGGATGCAGAGTAATCCATCCATGTACGCTATGCCAACGGCTCTGCACTAGGGAAGTGGCTCTGTTCCAGGCAAGGTGCAGATTCCAGCAATAACAGGGCTAAAAGAGAATTCTTTATTAGAAAAAAAAAGATGCACTTTACTGGGCTGGGGGGACTACTGAGCCTGCTAGTTCCTGGCGTGCACACCTCAGAGGGAGCAGGCATGGGACAGCTGGGAGTTTCTCCCCAGGGTATGTTACAATACTGCAGCTGCTGCCGCTAGACAAACCCTACATTAAAAAACAGGGTTTTTATATTACACATGTATAAATATATATATATATATAGAACGCAAATACATTTACAAACTGCAGGACAGACCAGCCCTGTGTGTGCGTGAGGCGTGTGCGCTCACAGTGTTTGTATGTATACTGTCTTGTGATACAGCCGTGTTTGCGTGTGTGCATCCCCGTGCTTGGTTGACACCTGTGGATAAGTGTGTGCAACAAATCCTGTGTACTCCCAGTGTATCACTCCTTTATCATCAGGTATTTCTATGTACCTGCCTGTCCAGCCTTGCACCACGTGTGCCTGCATGGATGTGCATTTGTCTGCATGTTTGGATCAAGTAGAAATTTGTTTGTATAATGCGTCAGTGTGTACGTTGGTGTGTGTGCACGCACCCTGTGTCTGTCAGCCTGGTTTTGAGAGTCCTGCCCTCAGACACGCAGTTTTCATGGAGGTGGTGGGAGAGAGTTGTGCCAAAAGCCCCAGCAGGATCCGTTGTTGGCTCTGTCACTGCGGGCTCTTGTTGGTGCTGTTCTTGTCGGTGGAAATGATGTTGGTATCCTGGGGGGATGAGGGACGCCTTGGGGGCATTCGCTCATTGATGCGGTCTAGTCCCCGGGCCTCTTCAAAGCTGCGGATCTTGTGTTGGGGCGAAAATCCTCGCACTGCACAGCAAATGGGCAAGAAAGGGGAGAAGCACACATAACACGATGAGGGGTGTAGTTATGGGTGATACAAGAAAAGGGGTACAGGGAGAAATTGATAAGGGGACAAAAAGAAAAATGTTTCAGAGCAGGGGCAGATTACAAGAGGATATACAATAAAACATGTGCAGCAGGGTAGGGAGAGAGAGAAACAGAATTAAAGCCATTTGCTTCCGTGTTTTGTAAAGTTTGGCAGATATGTGATAATAGTATAAAGACTGTTGCATGGAATCACTGCACTAAGTGATCGTGAAAGCCTGCATTCAGTCTGTTACCAACAAAGGCAGCATTAGGACCCTGCTTGTCCTTATCTGTTTTGAAATACCGTACTATGTTTAAGATTTGGTCTGGCGCCATCATGTGTCCACTGAGCTAATTGCAGGAATACATCTGCAGGGTTTATGGGAGATTATCAGATTTCTATTGCACTATATAAATGAAACAATATTTGTAAGCTCAATATATTTCTGTTGTTGATGAAACTGAATTGTATCTTCTTGTGAGAGAAGTAGAATAAAGTATAATAGGGGTTAGTGGCATATGAATACAGTAATAATTTACAAATTCCAGCAGACAACATATTGTGAAGTGCATTCTCCGAAATGGAACATAACCCCAGCCACTGTATAACCCAAAGGACAGATCATTACCCCAGTCACTGTATAACCCAAAGGACAGATCATTACCCCAGTCACTGTATAACCCAAAGGACAGATCATTACCCCAGCCACTGTATAACCCAAAGGACAGATCATTACCCCAGCCACTGTATAACCCAAAGAACAGATCATTACCCCAGCCACTGTATAACCCAAAGGACAGATCATTACCCCAGCCAGTGTTTAACCCAAAGGACAGATCATTACCCCAGCCACTGTATAACCCAAAGGACAGATCATTACCCCAGCCACTGTATAACCCAAAGGACAGATCATTACCCCAGCCACTGTATAACCCAAAGGACAGATCATTACCCCAGTCACTGTATAACCCAAAGGACAGATCATTACCCCAGCCAGTGTTTAACCCAAAGGACAGATCATTATCCCAGCCACTGTATAACCCAAAGGACAGATCATTATCCCAGCCACTGTATAACCCAAAGGACAGATCATTACCCCAGCCACTGTATAACCCAAAGGACAGATCATTACCCCAGCCATTGTATAACCCAAGGGACAGATCATTACCCCAGCCACTGTATAACCTGAAGGACAGATCATTACCCCAGCCACTGTATAACCCAAAGGACAGATCATTACCCCAGCCACTGTATAACCCAAAGGACAGATCATTACCCCAGCCACTGTCTAACCCAAAGGTCACTACATTACTAGAGAGACAGATTGCTGGACATTAGTGAAGTCAATTGGGAAAGGTATCAATGCTTTAGAAGTAACTTTGTCTCTGTCCAATATTTTTGCAAGTCTTCTATAAGAGATGGGCTGGTGTTCTCACTTTAAAGAATAACCGGAGGATGATATCTCCGTCTAACTCTGTCCTTTGTGAATTGTAAATTCCTTAACGTATATGTGAAAGATAAATGTATTAAATCTTACCTTCCTGAGCCTCAACCGCTTCTTCTGTGGCTGCAGGAAGAAAACAAGATGTGAGTGAAGCACTGATAATACCAAACCTGACTGCTCAAACCTCACTCAAACTCCGGAAACTCAATGACGCCAGCAAAGCAACAAACAAAAGAAAGACAAATTCTATTCACCACATTGCAGAACAGCCCCTACGTTACACAGTTAAAACGACAGGCATAGAGTTTGTGATAAAAAGATCACAATGGCTCTCCATGGAGTTTGATGAAACTTAAGTTGAAAGCTGGCTTTCCGGGTACCATGTTCAGAGTCTAGAGGATTGGAGAATGGTCTTCCAGGAGAACGAGGCTGAGGCGACTGAGATACTAATACATGGATACAATGGATGGTTCAGAGCAGTGATACTGGAAGGATGCCATCTCATACAATAGAATCACAGGTATTGGCCTCTTCTGGCCTAGTGTTAACCATGCCCAGGACTAATCACAACATAACTACTGGGGGGGCAACACTTTCTATTCGTGCTACACAAAATACTTCTGGAATGAACTCAATTTAAAGCAAAGAATATATAGAAGTATAAAATAAGAATATAAAATAAATCATTTTGAAACCTGGGAGCCCTTTATAGCCTTGGAATTTCTAAAATACCAGATAAAACACTACCAGATATTCAGGATTCCTATTTTGATTAGTGGTTTCTTACTTGGCAATCTCACTAAAGTACTGGTTCTATTTGGAGTGAACATATACAATCCCATGTATAAATGGGTTAGATGTATTGGGAAGGAAAGAAAGTCTGGAGTCCTTCAATGTAATGAAAGAATAGTCCTCCTCATAATGCCAGTGTCCAATACAGAGAGATCATCATATAGCAAAGATGAGTATTTTCTATTACATCTAGCTGCAGAATGTATTTCTATTCTTTAGAACAGGGTTATTCAACTCTAGCAGGCCGCACACAATGCAGACGCTGCAGGGTCTGACAATTATTCATTTAATGAGGTAACATAATAGAAATAATGTGCTGCACAAAGTCTCTCGAGGGTCACACCTGGTCTGCGGGCCACTAGTTGGACACCAATGCTTTCGTAGATACTTGGCAGAGCTTTAGATCACATTCTCCCCATGTGCCTGTAGTTCTGAGAAAGGTTGTTTTACTCTAATGGTATCGCCACATTTACCTCACTAACAATATCACTCACGCATATACAAAAAACCCCAAAAAACATCTAATTCGACCTCTGACTCCCAAAGAATTTCTCACAGTACATCGTAGTCTCAACACAAAATACCAAACATTTCTGCCGCAAAATTCCACCAGTCATGATCTATTTAAAGTGAATACAAAACTCCAGCACCAAACAGTATAACGTTATCTCCCCTGCATAAAACACAAGGCAGGCCTAGGCCTAGGCCCCATGTTGATACTCACCGCTCTGCAGTGTCTGTCTCCCCCCAGACAGCACACCCTGGGGGAGAGTTCCTGTGGGTGTCAGCCCTTTCAGTGTTAGTACACTCTCGCTCTCCTCCCTAAGAAATAAATAGATCATTAGGATCTCAGGAATACATGGAGTGTTGGTAAATGAAGAAAGATTCCAATTTCTAACACATTAATCTAGTTTACTAGCATCGACACTCCAATTAGAGATAACACTGGGGCGAGTATGGACTCAGCAGGACAGAGACCACCACAGGGCTTAACAAATACCAGGCACCGTGGCTTTTTTTTTATTGTTTGATATTAACTCTGGCTCTTTGCAGACATTTTTCTGGAAACTCAAATGATCTTCCAGGAAACCAAGTCCTGTCCCACAATTCCTTTGGCTAAACCCAATTATAACTTTGACTGTTTCATTTTGTCAGTCAGGAGAATAGACTCTGTGGACTATATTTGTGCCATGAGAAGAGAGCACAGGTTGAGTATCCTTTATCCAAAATGCTTGGAACCAGAAGGATTTTTGATAATGGGTCACTTCAGATAACGGATCATTTTCATCAATAAGATTTATTAAAGCCTCGCAGTACTCATGAAATACAGCAGTATCAATGCAAAGACTGTATATATCAAATATACACTTTGACTGTGATGTAGCTGTGATGTGAGGCATCGTTGGGAGGTACATCAGGTGTGCGCACGTCATTGTAATACCCTTTGTGGGCGTGAGGAATCTGATCATCCATGGAAAGGCTATATCACAGCTTTTAAAGGGGGCTGGACACTGAACCAGTTTCTGGATAAGGGATGCCCGACCTGTACCATATTAGACTAGATGCCTGGTTGGCAAAAGAGACATCACCTGAGCACAGAGAAAACTCGCGCCATCTTTCCAATCGCTCGGATCTTGTTTCTTATGATCTCCTTACGCACAGACGCACCACCTGGAGATGAGGGGAAACAGAAGACAGCACACGAATGATATCACTGGATATTTATGGAGTAAAGTAAATCACTAAACAGACAAGTGTCCTAAAGTGCAGACATAAGAGATGGTACAAAGACAATCCTAGGTTAAATGCGTGTGGAATTATGCAAAAATAAAGATTCCTAGGTGAAATGCATGGGTGACTATGCAGAAATAGAGACAATCCTAGGAGAAATGCATTAGAAATTAAGCAAAAATAAAGGAACTGATAGATGAAACGAATGGGGAATTATGCAGAAATACAGACAATCCTAGGTGAAACGCATATGGAATTATGCAGAAATAATGGCTTTGTTTTAGTTCTGATCCAATTTTTGCTCTTCCACCTGTATGTATAAAACGGTCAGTTTGGGTTTTATATACAGGGGTAAAAAGTGTGCAAAGCAGAGACCTTTTTATTCTCACTTTGTGTTTTTTTTGTTCCGTGCCAGATTAGGACTGGTCGAAAAATTGGAGTCACATAAAGTGATCTAAAATAATTTCATTATTTTTTTTTGTTATACATAGCATACCAAAAAACAAATTCTTAAACAATAATAAGATCACTTTCTCATTTTGGCACAATTTGTAAATCGTGGCTTTTTTTCTAGTGGAGATAATTTCATGCGTGGGGTAGACAATAATGGTGCAATTGAACAACAATTTTGATGGAAACAGCTTTAGTAAGCCCCACAGGGTATGTATTATTGAAACCATGAGGAATGCTAGGGCAGTCAGAAATAAATGCATGCTGGTGAATGAGATCATTATTAATACAAACTGTGCACAACCATGAAGTGATAAGATACAATAGGGGAGGGGGGGGGGGGGGGGGTTACTTACTCTCCAGTGGGTCCTCTCCATCAGTGATCAGCTCGTCATCTGAGCAGATACTTAGGATGTTTACCAGCATCTCTGTAACTAAGGAGCAAGAAAGGGACAGAAAATAGTATAAAATAAATAAAGAGGTATAACAGCTGAGCAATAATTTACAAAACAAAGTGTCGGTGGGAATTTGAAGTAGTTCTGTTTAAGACAAACAAGGTGGAAGATCAGCCTTACAATGGCAGAAAAAAAAAACACACATCTGCCAGCCAGAACTACAAGAAGAAACAGGGAGCATGGGGTACTAGCATCTTCAGTGTTATTACCCCCAAATGAACTTCAGGCGTGAGGGTCACAGAGCAATGGTAAAAGGAGCCTGATTTTGGATGTGCCGTGGCCTGATCATAAACAATGGACGAGTCAGCCTTAACCTCTCGAACTCATTTGGTGTGGGTAAACACTCCCTTGCAGACATTGGACATGCCTGGTACGATGGCCTTCGGGTTAGAGCTACAAAGTCAATATAGGTTATTCTGGAAAAAATGGCTGTACTTATTGTCTTATAACTTGCAAAAAAAAAACCTTAAAACATGTGATACTCAAACTCAGGACAAAGATTACAATCTATATGGCAGTTTTTTTCCATTATCTTTTGTAGATGTGTAAATGATATTAAGTAAAAAATGTTTTGTTTTTTCAGTTTTCAATAATATTTTTTATGGTAAATTACATGATATGATCAAAATAATGGTATCTACCAAAAGCCCTTCTTATTCAGAATAAATAACAGCATATCATTTGTGTGGGTCCAGTTAATTAAAAGAGGAATATTACTGCTAAACACAAAAGCCAAAAAATGTTCCAAAATGGGTGAGATGTCCACTGCCTGTGGCATGGTCCCTGACTTGGGTGCACGTAACTATTATATCTGAAGATCTGATAGAGATCTAGAATACAGAATTCATATATAATATGTCTCTTAGCTGATCCTGGGGGCAAAGGGTGTAAACGCTGCATTTCATTACATATTCTGTGACACCCTGAGACAAGCCAAACATTATGGCATTATTTCCTATCCGCTGATTAACAAAGCCTGTTGCATTCTTCAGAATACTGCAGTGAAATCCTGTGGGATATAAAGCCTGCTTCTGTCTAAAGGTTGGGTTAGAACCAGGAACTCTGTACTATTCCCCCACATCCCCCAAGCTTGGCGTATATACATCATAGAGATGATTTGTTCGTTCTCTGAATGATCTCATACCTTTTTCCGAACCCGCTGGACATGTCTTGCATTTCTAGAAAGCTGTGCCAGCCATGCCAATTAAATGCACAGGTAAGTGTCGGCTCCTATGATGTGCATATCACATACCTACCTCCCAGCTGTAATACATTAATATTAGCCTGACTTGGTAAACACGTTCAACAAAAGCCGGCTTTGCAAATCAGACGCCACAGATCAGAAACACTACAAGGGGAATTTTATTAATCATCCTGTGAACTCCCCTGGCAGTCATAACCTGGCACGGCAGCCCCCCGGCAGAATCCCACTCTGTTTACTGCAGGTGTCACATGCCGATATCCCATTGCTATCCTGTTCCTCTGCCTATTTCCTCTCCCACACAATGAATCATCCCTGTCTCAAGTTATACAACAATAGCGCTGCCTGATGTAATGTACATGGATCATGATCTCAGTGTGCGCCTTGGCTGCTCCATCACATGCCAGTTGGGCACATTGAACCCGTCAAACAGATCTTGTTCCTTCTTGTACATGTATAGCTTGGAGGAAAGACGTAACAGGGGGGATATGATAGAAATATTTAAATACATAAAGGGAATCAACACAGTAAAGGAGGAGAGTAGATTTAAAGGAGGAAAAACTACCACAACTAGAGGACATAGTCTTAAATTAGAGGGGCAACGATTTAAAAGTAATATCAGGAAGTATTACTTTACTGAGAGGGTAGTGGATGCATGGAATAGCCTTCCAGCAGAAGTGGTAGAGGTAAACACAGTGAAGGATTTTAAGCATGCGTGGGATAGACACAAGGCTATCCTAGATATAAGATAGGGAACTGATAAAAGTATTTAGAAAATAGGGCAGACTAGAGATGGACCGAATGGTTCTTATCTGCTGACACATTCTAGGTTTCCCTTTTGTTGGTGGAGGCAGGGGACACTACACATTCTCTTTAAACTATATAATCCTATGTATAGTATTCACTAGATGCATTTAGCCCGATAAAGGCAATACAAAAATGATTATTGTGTAGAACTTTTTTATATTTTTAGAAACTTTTATAATGTTTTCATGGTCCAACATTTTTTTGACATTTTACCCCTGGATAAATTAATATAAGTGGCAAAAATATAATTTTCCTTAAATACAAGGCCACTTTATGGTGAGTAAAATGCTTTTTGAATTATCGCCAATTTTTACTTTAGATATTTCTAACACTGGGGGGAGATTCATTTGACAGCTGAGCTCTGCAGAGAGAATCTGCCCACACGGCAATGTTACTTACTCTCAATGTGTCTGGAGGTATATTAATGCATCTCACAGGATGATGGCAGGTTTGACACAATGCATTGCAGAGGTTTACGAGATGCTATAGGGCCTGTGAGCTGACGCTGTATATATTGAGGATTTGTAGGTCAGTCAAATAAATCCGTTTTAACGGCATAAATAAAAAGTAATTATTTGTAATATCGCATGAATAGTTAAGGTCAGAAATAATAATAAGGGCAGTAATAATTGCTCATCCATTATTTTAAGCTGGGGAGGTGAAAGGGCAGAGCTCCCTTGTTTGGTCTGGTCAGTCCTGTTATGATCTCCATTTTGGATATTGGCAGCTGCAGAGCGTGTTATAGATGCTCAGGCTTGCTATTAATCGTCACTCTCACTTATATCCATGGTGGCTGTTCACACTCGTTCTTTGCTGTATGTTGAGTTGGGTTCCTACACATTGCTTATGGCTGACTTGCTGGTCTGGTCATTTCCCTATTATTTATAGTCCTGTCTGTAGAACCCATCCGTGTAATCGCTCACTGTTTCCTTGTAGTATTATGAACTTATATTGAACTTTTAATTTTTCAGACTGTGACTGGGAATAGATTTAACCCTCGATGGTGGGCTGGCAGCGACGGGGCTAAGGAGATATGGGCAATAGCCCATCAGTTTGATCATGTCTACTCTTCTGTTAGCCCTTAACCTCATGTATTTATAATGATGTCAGAGTCTTCTGATAAATAAACGTCTGGCCTATCGGCAGGATCTCCTAAGCTGCATTGACTGCTGATTGGCTGCTTTAAAAGACACAATGTATCTACCAATTTCTTGAAATGATTGAAAAACACAAGTGTCTTTTGTTGATTTACTGCATAAAGTACTGATTTATATTGAATTAACTCTGTAAACCGCTGTTTGTGCAGCTCCTGGAACTGAAAAATGTAAACTCAGATAACTCGAGATATGTAGGACGGAAACAGAAGATAGATAAGAAAAACAGTTATTTTTTTATATCTGAAAGGATTTCCTCCATCCCTTTCATTAAATTAACCTTTAATACACTAACAAGAGTAAGGGTTTTATTATGCTATTGATTTTTTTATAAAAGTAAAAGCGCTGTATGTGTGTAAAAATGGTAAAATAACGCACAAACTTACTAATATAACATAACAATATACTATAGATCGCTACACAAAAAAGCATCCAATATATTTATGAAAAAAACACTATGTCCCCACACTGGTGTTCAACTTTTTATGGCAGAGGGGCATATTATAACACAAAGAAGTTTAGGCTGGGGTTGCAGATATGATTAATTTCATAAGGTAATCAATTTAAACCTGTGGGCTTTCTAGTTAGCAGGGGGGCCGCTAAAACATTTGAGGGCCACATACCGACTACTTGTTGGTCAACAATGGCCTTGTTGGTCTCTCAAAGAATCAGTAAGGCTAATTAGCCATTGAATTCTGGTTGTGCACCAGTTCTAACTTTCCATTATTTCTGGCACAGATAGAGAACGGCTCTTTTAAAAGTCCTGATTATGGTTACGATTTGGTAGTTTAAGTGCATGTCATTATCTGACTACAGATTCATCTCTTTATGGGGGCCGCGTATAATAACCGCGTATAGGGGGCAGCGTATAATAACCGCGTATAGGGGGCAAAGCATAATAACCACGTATGGGGGCAGCGTATAATAACCGCGTATAGGGGGCAGAGCATAATAACCGTATATAGGGGGCAGCGTATAATAACCGTATATAGGGGGCAGCGTATAATAACCGTATATAGGGGGCAGCGTATAATAACCGCGTATAGGGGGCAGCGTATAATAACACTATATATACACACACATGTATATGAAGATGTGCATTATAACTATGTATTTGGATTAGTGAATGATGTCTGTTTAGGAGTGGGTATTTTAGCATGTAGTTCATGCCAGTATAGTGTCACAATGATTGTTACCTTTCTCCCCTACAAAGGGCAAGGACCAGGTGAAGACATCCATGAAGTTTGGCAGCCAGTAAGGGTGCGGTGAGCAGTTAAACTGACGAATATTCATTACATTATTTTCATACTTCAACACTGCAGCTGGAAAGAGAGAAGAGGGAGAAAGTAACGACCAATGCGGCCTCCTTTACACAGACAAGACTCTCCCCACCACATACAGGGCAGGCTGCCATCCTCTTCTGGATGTACACTGCGAAGTGTGCCAACCTGTGCTAAATGTAATGTGGAAACTAGAAAACTGCTCTCTACACACATGGGTTTGCATGCTTTTCTTGCACAGACACACGGCGCTGCACCCTTTCTTGCACAGACACACGGAGCTGCACCCTTTCTTGCACAGACATACGGAGCTGCACCCTTTCTTGCACAGACACACGGCGCTGCACCCTTTCTTGCACAGACACACGGCGCTGCACCCTTTCTTGCACAGACACACGGCGCTGCACCCTTTCTTGCACAGACACACGGAGCTGCACCCTTTCTTGCACAGACACACGGAGCTGCACCCTTTCTTGCACAGACACACGGCGCTGCACCCTTTCTTGCACAGACACACGGCGCTGCACCCTTTCTTGCACAGACACACGGCGCTGCACCCTTTCTTGCACAGACACACGGCGCTGCACCCTTTCTTGCACAGACACACGGAGCTGCACCCTTTCTTGCACAGACACACAGAGCTGCACCCTTTCTTGCACAGACACACGCTGCACACCGCGCTACCCGCCTTTCTTGCACAGACACACAGCACTGCCCACCTTTATTGCACACACACAAGGTGCTGCATATCTTTCTTGCACACACACACGGCGCAGCATGCCTTTCTTGCACAGACACATTGAGCTGCATGCCTTTCTTGCACGCACACACACACACGGTGCTGCAAGAGGCAGCAATGCCAACCGCTACTTTAAATACACTGCAGATGGCAGTAATGCAATCTTCACTTTACACAAACGGCAGATGGCAGCAATACCACCTTCACTGCAAACTGCTGAAATCCCAGTCTCCCCCACACTCTATGTTCTGTACACACTGCTAACAGAACAAGACTCACAACACATCCAGCAAAGAGGATTCTGGCATTGTAGCTGTGTGTAGAGTGTTTGTAATGTACAGATAGCCCTGTGGCTTCACACAGACATATAACACAACACTGACAGGAGAGTACATATCCCTCACACAGAAGAGGCTCAGCTCACATGCAGTGTACACAGTAGCAGAATATCCCTTCTCACCTTTATTGTTGTATACATCAAGGTAATTTGGTGCAGAGAAGATGGTGATGAGAGAAGGAAAACCAGTGGTCTGACTCTTCCGGTACATCCGATACCTACAGACAGAGGGGTTAGTGAACAGGCAGCACTGTGGGTTTGGAGCATCACTTATATAGCATATCTAACGGACTTCCCCCAGCTCGTAACCTGTTACAGGTTCAGAAGTTACCTTGCATGTGAATAAATACTTTACAAAATTAAAGGGACTTGCCTGGGCACAGCCATGGCTTAACTGCCCAGCAGACTCTGCTCATAGTAACTACCCCTCTTTAAATGTTAATATTGCCTCCTCCTGTCGGTGTCATTAACAAATAGACAGTATAGTAACAGGGTGTTACTGCCCCAGCCCCGCCATCTTCTGCTGCAAACAGAGAGCGATTACCCAGCATCCTGTGCTTCGTGGGCTCGGATCACTGACAGGAGATTGTTGCTTTGCAGAAACTCGCAGACGGCAGGATAGCTGAAAAGATATGGTGTAAGAAATAAAGGGAATTAACATTACTTGGTCACAATCTCTCCACTCAGCATCCATTTTACCTAAAGGCTCAAAGCCGTCCTTACAAAAACAAAACAATTTACATGAATCATAGAACCAGAACAACCATGGCAGAACATCCAATAGACTTTAACACAGTAAAGAATTTAACACAGTCAATTCCAGTGAATTTGGTACCAAGATCGATTACACAAAAAAGTGAGAAGCTTTTTTCAAACAAGGCTAATTTGCTCTCGGTTTTGCTCAACTGTCAATTTGCCACATTTCACCGCCCGAAAAAAAACACAATGTTTAGACAGATCTGAATGATCTACTTTATCATTTGTTGCAAATGTGGGATAAATGATAACGGTGTGAGTGAGGGATTTACAAACGGCAGCAGTGAAGTGTAAACTTAAAGAGGTACAGGCTGCAAAAGTGTAAATACATTTGGCCTGTTTTGCAAATTTACGCTCTATACGATGATGGAGATCAGGGGAGTCCAACTCTTTTCTGAAGTGGGCCACAAGATCATAAATAAAGGGGCTATGTGCTCAGAAAAGCACAGGCAGCATTAAATTGCTTTACTTACAGCAATAGTGAAAAACAGCCAGTTGGCCATATTTGTTTTTAGCAGAAACAAACCTCAGCGCAGTGTAAACCAACTTTATTTAAAAAAGGACATGCGTTTGTTTCATAGGAGACCCTGCTGCAGCTCCTCAGCACTGTCTATGTTCCCTTAAAGGACAAGTATCAAGCCTTAAATAATATTGTGTAAAATAAATGAGGAAACCCCAATAACATGACCAGCGCATGGAGTTGGGAGGAAGGACTGCAGGAAGCTTGGGTCAGATACTAGGAGATCCGACCCAATCAAGAGAGAGGATGGCAGCATTTGCATGTGCTGCTAGCGCTGCTAAAAAGGTCCGTTAAATGACACATTTGGAGTGGCGCAGGTCGCGTATTTCCTCATTACTTTATAACAATGTTATTGGAGGTTAGACAGTTGTCCTGTAAGTAACAGGTTCAGTTTAAGATGCGTTGGATGCAGATAGTGCGCAGCATTGTTACCTGTAGAAATAGGAACATCCCCGCACAGTGTTGTGAGTGAAGTGCTCCAGCGTCTTTTCATTGCCATAATCCTCAGCTGGGTCGGACCACAGCAAGTCACACATGGGGCCAAAGGCGGGAGGTTCCTTAAATCTATCTAACTGAGGAGACAAAAATAAATAAAAATTACTCTGTGAGAGTGAAATTACAGTGATAGACTGGCATCCAACAGACCCACGTCTATAGCATGGAAATGTATGTATAATTATATCCCGTATATCTGTACAGACCAACATACACGCCAGCACTAATCCTGTGTATCTGTACAGACAGACATAGAATCCAGCATGTATCCCGTGTATCTGTACAGATCTACATAGAATCCAGCATGTATCCCGTGTATCTGTACAGATCTACATAGAATCCAGCATGTATCCCGTGTACCTGTACAGGTCTACATAGAATCCAGCATCTATTCCGTGTATCTGTACAGATCTACATAGAATCCAGCATCTATTCTGTGTATCTGTACAGATCTACATAGAATCCAGCATGTATCCTGTGTATCTGTACAGATCTACATAGAATCCAGCATGTATCCTGTGTATCTGTACAGATCTACATAGAATCCAGCATGTATCCTGTGTATCTGTACAGATCTACATAGAATCCAGCATGTATCCTGTGTATCTGTACAGATCTACATAGAATCCAGCATGTATCCTGTGTATCTGTACAGATCTACATAGATTCCAGCATGTACTCGTTTATCTGTACAGATCTACATAGAATCCAGCATATACCCCGTGTTTCTGTACAGATCTACATAGAATCCAGCATGTACTCGTTTATCTGTACAGATCTACATAGAATCCAGCATGTATCACGTGTATCTGTAAAGATCTACATAGAATCCAGCATCTATAATGTATATCCTTACTGGTAAAATACTTTATAAAAATAAATAAATATGTACAGTTCTACACAGAATCCAGCGTCTCTCCCATATATCTATACAGCCTCTGTTTTATCTAGGGTCTCATTTATAATTGAAGACGAGTAATCTTACACATAATCGATTACATACCTGGTATAATCCTATTTATCGTTTTATACATATTCCTTTCCAGCACCCAATCCCTATGTATCCAAAGTAGCCATGCCATCCCCACATACTGGGATTCTCTGTCACATTAAGACAGAAATTTGTTAATTAAAAAAGGCTCACGTATCACCTCTTTCATCCGACATGTTCTGATCTGATAACTAGGACCTAAAAATGTGACGTGTATGCCTGTTATTAGTCTATTTGCAAAGTGCTTGGAGTCTCAAGGGATCACAGCTATATGAAAGTTACAAATTATTATATAAACAGCCTGTGTTATCTCTGTTCTGAGCACATCCAGGATTCCTTATAGCTCTATATATGATCCTAGCCAACATCCACAGATGTGTAAATGTGCAGCTGTATATAAACGTCTATCCCTGATCCATTATTGATGTACAGACAATCCTGACTAAGATACACACAGAGGTGTCAGTACCATATATAGCAGCACAAACCCACAATACCCCAGATATCTATAAATAATGTAGTACAGGCTCCACCCAGAGTCGCCTGCTCCATGTGTGACTACAGAAATCATCTGTCTGCACCATACATTGTGTGGATTTTGGGAGAGGCTCACCTTCCGGATGTCATCCAGGCATGTGATTTCAGGGGAAAGTCCCCCATGAACACACAGAAACTGCTGGTTGAGAAGAGCGGCCAGTGGAAGGCAGTCAAAGGCATCCATGCAAGAATCATACACTCGCTCGGAATACTTAATCTTACCTGCAATGGAGAAAGCACAGGAGCCTTACAAAACATACAGAGGGGGAGGCAGTACATGTGAAAAGACACAGTGTATGTTAACACAAGTTTCATGTACAATCAGCCACATGTACCCTTGCAGAATCCACATCAGGTGATGGGGTGTAATGAAAACACACAGGGATTAAAAGGGATTTAAATCCGTGGAGGGTGCTTCACTCTGGTAATGATACCTGCTCGGTAGATCACTCCAGAGCCCTTTGGTATTAAGCTCATTGATGGCAATGGCTCTGATATATAGAAACTAGTGAAGGTTGGTGAGATGTGTTCTCCAAGTCCAGTACAGCAGAGGAGGGAGTGATCTTAGTGATCACTAGGCTTGCTAGAACACCCAGACAGTGATCATCTCATGATCTTGTAATTAAAGGATTTATAATGATTTTATTGTCCCACATTGTTAAACAAACTAAAAATATTCCAGGTTTAGAAACAAACTGGCAATTCGTTTCCATTCAGTTGGGTCACGAGAGAAACAGAACTGAGAAGGAGGCAACCAAAATGTAATGGGCACAAAGGATGGACAGAGTGGGCTCTTTAATTCCCCACAATCCATGGTTTAGTGAGTAAAGACATGACAGACAAACTGGTGAATTTAATATAGAACACACACTGCTGGGAGTAATATGAGTCCAACATGTAAGAACAGCAGTCTCAGGTCTCTGGGACGATAGCAGCAAGTTAAAGGGTTTACAGTGATATAGATGCATGTGGTGGACAGAGTCAGGCACAGTATACTACATGAAATACTGACAACAGTGCACATACAGGAATGGAAAATAGTACACAGGATAAAGACAGATACTGGTCAAACACAGACACGGACTGCACACGGACACAACAAACCGACAGCAGCCAATGAACTAATACAAATGGTGTCTCTGCCCCTACACCCTAATGAGCAATAGGGAAAGAAGAAAGGTAGTGATGAATTAACTTTACCTATCAAAACCCATACATTGGCTGTTTTAACATTTCTACAGTGTTTGTGTTTAGCTGTAATTTTTCACTTTCTCGTTTACTGTTCCCACACAAATTCTATATTGTTTTGGGATTTTTTTTTCAAGGATTTTAAGGGCATTCTTTAGATATTATGTTGAGTATACCATGTAATTTAGTATAGAAAGATATTAAAATATGGTGGAAAATGAAAAAAATAAAAAAAATAAAAATCCAACTAAACTTTTTACACATCTACAAAAGCTATTGAAAAAAAACAGATTGAAATATTTGTCCTGAGTTTGGGAATGACCAAATAAGGTATGAGGAAATAGGGGCGGACTAGGTGGCAGCTCTCATCTGCTACTAAACCTGTGATGTCACTGATATGACAGTAGTCGCTCTGCTACATTCAGTTACAGCTGCTGTTTCCGTGTGTTAAATCAATACAGCACAGAATTTAAACCTAACTTGTAAATCTGTCTCTCCTTTTAATACTGCTCCCGAACTGCAAAACCACAGTCATGTTTACACACAGACACTCCTACTGAGCGCAAAGCAAACTTTTAAAAGTAAATTCAGTCTTTCTAAAGATAACATTAGCAAACTCCCAAACACTGCTACTTTTGACAGAGCCCAATATTAGCCTTGATGAACAGGCTTTTCATCTTAACCGGGGATACATCCATTCTGCCTAACCACAGTCATTTAGGATATATTAAATTGGCAGTTCCAACTAGCTTATTTTCTGCTTTTTTGTGTGTGTTTTTAACATATGTGACATACACTCAGGGCCGGAGTGGCCTACTAGGATACTGGAAAACACCCTTGGAGAATACCTGCCTTGGTGCTGGACAAATCATTCTATGACCTTTATAATGTCTATTATCTATAGTGTTTATTTCAAATGTGCTTTAAAAATGTATGATGAAGAATACTAATAATGGTGCAATTCTCTGGGGCTGGCGTAATGGTGCAATTCCCGGGGGCTGGTGTAATGGTGCAATTCCCGGGGGCTGGCGTAATGGTGCAATTCCCGGGGGCTGGCGTAATGGTGCAATTCCCGGGGGCTGGTGCAATGGTGCAATTCCCGGGGGCTGGTGCAATGGTGCAATTCCCGGGGGCTGGCACAATGGTGCAATTCCCAGGGGCCTGGCATAATGGTGCAATTCCCGGGGGCTGGTGTAATGGTGCAATTCCCAGGGGCTGGCGTAATGGTGCAATTCTCGGGGCCTGGCGTAATGGTGCAATTCTCTGGGGCTGGCGTACTGATGCAATTCCCGGGGGTTGGTGTAATGGTGCAATTCTCTGGGGTTGGTGTAATGGTGCAATTCTCAGGGGCTGGTGTAAAATGGTTATCCTGGTGTTTAATTTTACTTTAGAACAATGTATAGTTCTCCTGTAGTTTTATACTGAAAAGTATTTCACAGGGGCCTTTAAATTCAGTGACATCCAATAAAGAGTGCTTGGAGAGAGAGAGGGGCGAGTCTGTTTCTATGGTAACAGCAATAACGCTATGAAACTTTATTTGCAATTTGTAGGCGATAGGTTTTGGTTACTTTATATGAAGCAGTACTTGTCCAAAATAACTGGGACACACTAGGTGTTACTGCCCCTTTACAAAACATGGAATCAGAGCCAAGAAATGACACAGACTGGCATGATCAGGGAGGAAAGAGATTCACATAGGCAGCAGAATATGGAGCTAGAAGCAGAATGCAGCAGGACACCTACTGTATAACGCTCCCCCATCTACTGAATGAGCATGCAGCAAGGAAAGATGGGAGACACTGGGGACACAGAAGGAGAAAGGGGAATTAAGTGACAGGAACCATGTTGACAGCATGGTAGTGAGTGCAGAAATGACAGACACAAACAATCAGGAAGCAAGTGGGAGTAATGGAGACGGAGGGCACACTGGCAAGAGTCAGATGGATGCAAAGCACATGGGGCAGCGGGACAAAAACTGACTAGGTTCAGGTGGATGCAGAATTATTATGGGTAATAGAATAGGAAAATGAAGAAAAACCTCCCTGAGAGCAGATTACAGGAATCCACTTCATGAATGAGAAACCTCCTCAAGAGCAGATTACAGGAATCCACTTTGTGTATGAGAAACCTCCCTGAGAGCAGATTACAGGAATCCACTTTGTGTATGAGAAACCTCCCTGAGAGCAGATTACAGGAATCCACTTCATGAATGAGAAACCTCCTCAAGAGCAGATTACAGGAATCCACTTTGTGTATGAGAAACCTCCCTGAGAGCAGATTACAGGAATCCACATCATGAATGAGAAACCTCCTCAAGAGCAGATTACAGGAATCCACTTTGTGTATGAGAAACCTCCCTGATAGCAGATTACAGGAATCCACTTTGTGCATGAGGAGCCTCCCTGAGAGCAGATTACAGGAATCCACTTTGTGTAGATGCCTCCCTGAGAGCAGATTACAGGAATCCACTTTGTGTAGATGCCTCCTTGAGAGCAGATTATAGGAATCCACTTTGTGAAGAAACCTCCCCAAGAGCAGATTACAGGAATCCACTTTGTGTATGAGAAACATCCTCAAGAGCAGATTACAGGAATCCACTTTGTGTATGAGAAACCTCCCTGAGAGCAGATTACAGGAATACACTTCGTATAGGAGAAGCAGGGTTGGAAATTATCATTATATTTATATAAATATCAAATGTATTGGATATTTATGATACATATCAGATATATATCAAGTGTTTCATATATATCACAAATTATTTTCCAAAACAAGAAAGACACTATGCTTAGTGCATAAATGACTTGCAATCGTGCAGACTATTATAGTTAGCCATTAAAATAATTATATTGGGGGGGTGGGGTAGAGCTTTGTTCATCATTTAAAATAATAAGGTTTTATTCAGTGAACGTAAAGGGGACCTGTACCCAATTTACTGATCTAAATCCCATTTTCCTAAAGTTTAACAACATTTATTAAAGTTTCATGTACGCTGTTTAAAACAAACACTTTTTTGATCGAGTATTTTACAGCTTGCAACCTAAATGTCATTGGCACTCCATGTCTGGCACTCCATCTCCTAGCTTTCCGATCGAGTCAGTCTGTAGAACAAGATGAGGAATCACAATCCCCATTGTCAGAAGGGTGTTGTTCTTCTGCTTCATGTTCACTATCATCACCTTTATCACTCTCATTTTGATTTTGCAGATCACCCTCCTCCTCAGATTCACCCTAAATCCATTTTCTTGCATGAGTTTTGGTTCCTGTATTTGAACATTAATGTCAGCTTGCTGGCTTTGATATTTCCCAGTTCACCGTTATTGTTTTCCAATCACCCTCGCCCCACTGCTGAGAGTCTTGACTGATTTCCACCAAGTCAGTGGAGGGGTTGGACGGAATTGCTTTCCAAATAGATAAGCCTTTCCCCAACTTTAGTTTCCGTATCAATATGTAGGGGATTACTCATCACAACCTGAGCATTGCTAGTCTGATTTTGCCTAATTTTGGAATTTAAGTAGAAATAACATAAGATACATTACTTTAAGATAGTAATAAATATTAACTAATAACCAACTAAAAATACTAACATATTGACAAGTCAAATTAAAAAAGGTAAATTAATTAATAAGTTAAAGACAAAGTACCGCAAGGCCCTAATTATTTAAATTCAAATCTGGTGATTCAGATGATATATATCAACCGATAAATATCATGATATATATCACGATATACATCATGATATATACACTGAACAAAATTATAAACCCAACACTTTTGTTTCTACCCCCATTTTTCATGAGCTGAACTCAAAGATCTAAGGCTTTTTCTATGTACACAAAAGGCCTATTTCTCTCAAATATTGTTCACAAATCTGTCTACATCTGTGTTAGTGAGCACTTCTCCTTTGCCGAGATAATCCATCCACCTCACAGGTGTGGCATATCAAGATGATGATTAGACAGCATGATTATTGCAAATGTGTGCCTTAGGATGGCCACAATATAAGGAAGAAAACAAAGAAAAAAACCGCATGCACTCCTACACAGCGGTGGAGCCGGCTCCATTTGTGCTCTTTTTCTATTTTACACAATATAGGCCACTAAAATGTGCAGCTCATGAAAAATGGGGACAAAAACAAAGGTGTTGGGTTTATAATTTTGTTCAGTGTATCTGTTGATATATATCATCCAACCCTGAGAGCCCAAGATATATGTCATCCAACCCAAGAGTAGATTACAGGAATCCACTTTGTGTGGGAGGAGCTGCCACAGGAGCAGATTACTGAAACCCTACTTGTCAACTACAATTAATCAGTGACGCTTGTTAATGATATTGGTGCAATATGATAGTCTATAGATTATGACTGATTGTAATCAAAATTAAACAAATAGTATTTGTCTAATACGGTATAACCCGCTTCATCCCTTTGCAATTTGATCTGTGAACATCTCCCATTGTGACCATTCTTATCTGACCATCTTGTACTCTTCTGCTCTGTCAGGCCTGTCATGCTCTTATTAAACGGACACTCCAGGTACCAAAGTTACTTTGAGTCTGGCAGTGTACATATTTGTTCTGTATAAAAATCCGTGCAGTGAGGCATTAAGAATCCTTTTTAAAGCAGGGCTTGACAAATTGATCTGAGTTTTAGGAGCCAGCTAAAAAAATCTAGGAGCCAGACAACGGCAATTAAAACACAAACACACGCAGTCACACACAGACACATAGTCTGTCACATATACATACAGAATAAAGGATCATTTGTTCTGATTTGAAGGACTAGGGTGAAAGTTCTCTCCGTGCACCCTCCACTTCTGAACGCGAAACCTGTTACACCTTGTTTTTCTACATATTCATACAAAACACCCCCCCCCACACACACACAGTCACACATATATACACACAAACACATCCAGTCAGTCACATACATACACACACACACACACACACACACACACACATCCAGTCAGTCACATACATACACACACACCCTATCAGACACATACATACACACAAACACATCCAGTCAGACACATATATACACACACACACAAACACACATCCAGTCAGACAGATAAATACACACATGCACACACACACAAACACATCCAGTCAGACACATATATACACACACACACACAAACACATACAGTCAGACACATATATACATACACACAAACACATCCAGCCACACATTTATACATACACACAAACACATCCAGCCACACATATATACATACACACAAACACATCCAGGCACACACACACAAACACATCCAGGCACACACATATATACACACAAACACATCCAGGCACACACATATATACACACAAACACATCCACGCAGACATACACACACACAAACACATCCACGCAGACATACACAAGACAGCAGGGTTTTTTTTTGGTTGTGGTTTTTTTTTTTTTTTTTTAAAGAAAAAAAAAAAAAGTTCACCTATCAGTGTCCTCCCTGCGATTACACCTCAATGCAGAGAGAGGGGGGCGGTATCCGTTGCAGCCCGGTGGCACAGAGCAGCTTCCATGCTATGCTCCCCAGTGATCAGCGCTAGAACGCGGTGCGCGAGGGGGCGGAGCAGGAAGTCTGTGCAGCCGGTGCACTCACTCTGCTCCCTCGCGCACCGCTGCAGGAATAAAGAAAAAAAACCCGATCCCATTGCCGAGGGCACATCGCGGGGCTCACGATACCCGGGCGCCAGGTCTGATTTCCTGGTCGCCATGGCGACCTGACGCCCGGGGTTTGTCGAGCCCTGTTTTAAAGTGTATTGCTCAAGCCCTCTGTCTAGTGCTGTTTGTATGCAGGATCATCCAGGCAGTCACATATGTACACAAACACATCCAGTCAGTGACATATATACACAAATACATCCAGTCAGTCACATTTATACACCTCAGTCAGTCACATATATAAACAAACACATCCAGTCAGTCACATATATACACATCCAGTCAGTCACATATATACAAAAACACATCCAGTCAGTCACATATATACACATCAAGTCAGTCACACATATACACAAACACATCCAGTCAGTCACGTCACATATATACACAAACACATCCAGTCAGTCACGTCACATATATAAACAAACACATCCAGTCAGTCACATATATACACATCCAGTCAGTCACATATATACAAAAACACATCCAGTCAGTCACATATATACACATCAAGTCAGTCACACATATACACAAACACATCCAGTCAGTCACGTCACATATATACACAAACACATCCAGTCAGTCACGTCACATATATACACAAACACATCCAGTCAGTCACGTCACATATATACACAAACACATCCAGTCAGTCACACAAAAAAAGGTCACAATGGTGAGGGCACCATGCGGGGCTCACATTACCCAGATGCCAGGTCTGAATTCCTGGTCTCCATGGTGACCTGGCAGTCGGGGTTTACGGAGCCCTCCCTATTTTATGCAATGTTGGTCTTTGTTTACTAAAACACTGAGCAGAGAGTGACACAGATGTCGGAGACTCTTACTCTGTATAGTAAAAGTACATTATGAGAACTAAGGTGCATTAACGTTTGTATAGTCTATTTTTGTGACCAGCCATTGGGGACAAGTATAAACACTTCCGCAGTTTGTTTGTTTTTTCTCTTTGCAGTGTGGGAGAGAGGGACCTTCATTAAAACTTTTTTTTACATAGGCTGCGCTAGCGCAACGAGCGTCGATACAATCTAACTCTACGCATTCAGGGTAAATACCGCAGACTCCTGTGAGTCTGCTTTATAGATTGGCGTACATGCCGATTTCGACAGTTTTTGGTGCAATCTGCGTGCGTGCCGTGGTTATACATGCCCCCCATAGTATTTACTGAAATAAGAGACAGATATCGATTAAAAGTTCTTATTGGAAACATTATCATTTGATCTGTTTGCAGGGCCCTTCCTCAGTTAATAGCCAATAAACATTGAAACCCCCAGATCAACCACTTTGAGAGGGGTTAAGGGTAGTCAATCACTAGCCTAATGCAGGGCTCGACAAACCCCGGGCGCCAGGTTGCCATGGCGACTAGGAAATCAGACCTGGCGTCTGGGTATCGTGCCCCCCGCACGATATTCCTCCAGCACGTGAGGGGGCAGACTGTGTGCACCGGATGCACTCACCTCCTGCTCTGCCCCCTTGCGCACCGTGTTGTAGTGCCCGAGTGCAGGGCTGGAAGCAACGAGCCTTTGTAAGAGGCACAGACCAACGTGGACTGAAAACGCTCCCCTTCCCTTTAGTGAGGTATAGCAGCAGGGACGGGGGACACTGATAGATTTAAAAAAAAGTTCATCAAAAGTTCACTTGTATGTCTGACATTGTGTGTGTGTGTGTGTGTGTGACTGACTGACTGACTATGTGTGTGTGTGTATGTGTGACTGACTGACTGACTATACGTATGTATGTATGTGTGACTGACTGACTGACTATACGTATGTATGTATGTGTGACTGACTGACTATACGTATGTATGTATGTGTGACTGACTGACTGACTATACGTATGTACGTATGTATGTATGTATGTGTGACTGACTGACTGACTATACGTATGTATGTATGTGTGACTGACTGACTGACTATACGTATGTATGTATGTATGTATGTATGTGTGACTGACTGACTATACGTATGTATGTATGTATGTATGTGTGACTGACTGACTATACATATGTATGTATGTATGTATGTATGTATGTGTGACTGACTGACTATACATATGTATGTATGTATGTGTGACTGACTGACTATACGTATGTATGTATGTATGTATGTGTGACTGACTGACTGACTATACGTATGTATGTATGTATGTGTGACTGACTGACTATACGTATGTATGTATGTGTGACTGACTGACTGACTATACGTATGTATGTATGTATGTATGTATGTATGTATGTATGACTGACTGACTGACTATACGTATGTATGTATGTATGTATGTGTGACTGACTGACCATACATATGTATGTATGTATGTATGTATGTGTGACTGACTGACTATACGTATGTATGTGTGACTGACTGACTATACGTATGTATGTATGTATGTGTGACTGACTGACTGACTATACGTATGTATGTATGTGTGAATGACTGACTATACGTATGTATGTATGTATGTATGTGTGACTGACTGACTATACGTATGTATGTATGTATGTGTGACTGACTGACTGACTGTACGTACGTGACTGACTATCTATACGTATGTGTGTGTGACTGACTGTGTGTGTGACTGACTGTGTGACTGACTGACTGACTGTACGTACGTGACTGACTATCTATACGTATGTGTGTGTGACTGACTGTGTGTGTGACTGACTGTGTGTGTGACTGACTGTGTGTGTGTGTGACTGTGTGTGTGTGTGACTGTGTGTGTGTGTGACTGTGTGTGTGTGTGACTGTGTGTGTGTGTGACTGTGTGTGTGTGTGTGTGACTGACTGTGTGTGTGACTGACTGTGTGTGTGACTGACTGTGTGTGTGACTGACTGTGTGTGTGACTGACTGTGTGTGTGTATGTGTGACTGACTGTGTGTGTGTATGTGTGACTGACTGTGTATGTGTATGTGTGACTGACTGTGTATGTGTATGTGTGACTGACTGTGTATGTGTATGTGTGACTGACTGTGTATGTGTATGTGTGACTGACTGTGTATGTGTATGTGTGACTGACTGTGTATGTATGTGTGACTGACTGTGTATGTATGTGTGACTGACTGTGTATGTATGTGTGACTGACTGTGTATTTTGCTGGCTCCTAAAAGTTGTTAACTTTGTCAAGCCCTGGCTAATGTGACATTATGAATTCTCAAAAATTAGTCAAATTAAAGTTGGTGACCCTTTCTCCGTTTAGTTAGCACAGCACCCACTGTAAAATAGATACAATAATTTGCCCTTTTTAGTCAGGCCCGAGGCTGCAGTGTCAGGCTACTTTCTGTTATGTCTTGCCTTGTCCCAGACTTGAATATGAACCCAGAGCTTCACACATATTTGTAAGGTTTAGGAGCCAGACCAGCTAATTCAGGAGCCAGGTTAGTTATTTTTAGAAGCCAGGGAAATGGTATTTCCACTGAGTTCTATGTAAAAGAACCAAAAATAGCTATGAACCAATCCCGGGAGCCATGGCTCCCGGGATTATGTCTGAAGATACAGGCCACAAGACTTGGGACAATGCAGGGGCATGGTGTGGAGTAAATGTCCCAATAAAAGGTATACATGATCAAGTCAGTTGTGGTTGAAGGTACGGTAGATTAGCAGCATAGAGATCCATTACGGAGGCAAAAGTGGATCAATCATTTGGGTATGCCTGAACAATTGCTTTTACTTGGCATCAAACCTCGGTACTAGGGATCCAGTAACGGGTTCCTTTACAGCTAATAGATGTTGTGCTGAAAACAACTAATCATGGAAACAAATGGAAGCCGGGTGCAAAATAAAGAGGGAGTGAATTGGTAGGAATCAGAGGGAAGTAGTACCAATAGTGCATCAAGGGGCATGAGTAAGGGGTACACATGCCAAGTTCAGTTGGAAATTAGGATAGAACCATAGAGGATAAATCTGGGGAACTGAAACGTGGAATGGTCTGTTTAATTAATGAATTGATTTTTAGGCTGATTGGCACACTTGTGATGGAAGTAGTATGAAGGATATAGTCACAGGTATATACAGAATATTATACATACACAGCGAGTACTCAGGGTGGTAATAAGCACCAGGAGAGGGTACAGACTGACGAGGTAATCGTGGGACAGAATAACATTGTAAAGAGGACACAGAATGGGAACTTGTGGTACAGAAGAATGTAGATAAAAGGACTAAGTGGTGAGGATTCAGGCAAATAATGGGATGAAGAGCAACAGCATGAAAGGAGCCGGTCCATCTACAGTAAGAGAAAAATACTTCATGTAACGTGAAGAAAAAGAAACAGATCTGTCTCATCATTCACTACCCAATGCCTAAAAACGGCAAATAACGTGTAATAGATGTATTACTGTTGCCACAGCAACAATCCCCTCTATCTCTCCAAGCCCTCCTGATTGGACGGCACTCCCTGTGAAATGATTTGCAAGGTAGAACCAGAACATGTTTTAAAGTACAAAGAAGTACATTTCACATATATTAGCAATACGTACGACTTACAGAAAATAAGGTACGAGGAGTATTTTGCGATTCCTTTAATAGGGATGTGGAATATTTAGCAGGGAAAACATGGAAGGAGAAATAGGGACAAGACTGTAATGGAAGCAAGTCCATCTCCGTATCCAAAGACTGTAGAAGAAACTAGATGCTAAGCGGGATGCTAATAATTAGTGAGTGACCCTGGATTGGAGTTGAACTCATGGAAGGAAGATACTTTAAAAGCACATGGTATGTTACCATCTTACTAGGCTCAATGTATAATAGACTCTTGATTCTATTAAAAAAAACGCACAAGATATTTTTAAAAATGTTAGTGCTAGATCTATTTACAAGGGAAAGATTTTTGATGTATTGAAACATGTGTGCTGGTAAATGGCAAATATTTCAATGAAATTTTACAGTAAAAACAAAATAATAATGGCACTTTAAATCTGGGTAAAGAGCGTCAGAAGAGATACTGATACAAACTGCCAGGGTTCAAACTGCACAGGGGCGGTGATAAAAGTAACAGAAGGGTACAGAGGGGAATATGAGGGGAATAACAATAGCTAGCAGGACACAGGTGGGAGTGAGATACAATTCACTGAATGAAGCAGAATGTTACAGGCTGGCAGAATCCAGGTAATACAAATGGCAGGTTTGAGCATTGTGCTGAGTAAGCAGAAGGGCAGGTTACCAACGGGAGTATAGATACAGAAGGGTACATTATGGAAAGCATACAGGTGGGAGTATAGTACTGAGTGCGAAAGGATACAGACTGAACTAACAGTATACAGGTGGGAGCAAAGGATCTGCAGTTCGTAATCAATATTTGGTTCAATGTAATATAAGATGTATGGAGCAAGGATGAGCAGGGGAAGGTTGCCACCATTCAGTAGGTAATCAATGGTACAAATTTCACAAACAAAGACACACTTACATTCTTGCTTGAAGGTGAAGTACTCTGTTAGGTGTCGGCACTCATGGTTCCCTCGCAGAAGGAACAGGGTCTTGGGGTGAATGATTTTCAGGCTCCAGAGGTACAGGACACACTGATGAGAAGTATGAACATGATTAAGGGCCACTCAGCAAAAGACACTTTCTAAACATGCTCCCTTATATCAGCCTATATCAGCTTCATGGAAGTATAAACCTTTACACTAGATATCTGCTGGTGAAATCATGTGTACAATAAAATATTTGTTATCAGTAGCGCTTGGGTAGCGTTTTATTAACAGTGATACAGGCCACGGCATGCGCCACAGGTGAAAGCATGTGTCATCTGTTAGCGTTTTTGCCCGTACTTTTTGGTGAGATATTATGGCATAAATGATCTATTTTTAAAAGCCTGATGAGAGATCCGGCTCATTCCTGCAGCATTAGAAGCTCACCTCTATACTGAAGTATCCGCGGTCCACATAGTCCCCCAAGAAGAGGTAGCGCGTGGTGTGGGGAGACCCCCCAACCTCAAAAAGCTTCATAAGGT
This sequence comes from Pelodytes ibericus, assembly GCA_036172795.1. NCBI lineage: Eukaryota > Metazoa > Chordata > Amphibia > Anura > Pelodytidae > Pelodytes > Pelodytes ibericus. The sequence goes on along the minus strand of CM069858.1, from coordinate 201,695,558 downwards.
CAAAGAACTGGCCATGGATGTCACCGCAAACTGCACAAAGCAGAAGAGAGACAGGGAAATGAGAAAGGGGAAGTGACAGCAGATATGGGAAGATAAAGAGAAGAGTTGCCAAAGACAGAGATGTTTCTAGAAAAAAGGGTGAAAAATAGTCAGAAGCTGTGAATAGAGAGAGGGAGGGGGCAGGGAGGGGTAACAAAAATAAATAGAGGAGAAACCAAGATAGTTTTTTTTTAATAAAACTCAATTCAAGGGCAAAATTCTAACAGTGAGCAACGAGCAGGGACATTCCGTTGGTTCCCACGGGGACTGCACCACTTCTAGACTTTTGCGACAGAATTGACTTTTATAAATAACCTCAATATATCAGAAAAACCACATGGGGATAAACATTTGGGGAGCGACAGCCTTACCGGTGATGGGCGCCTCCACATCAAGCATAGTCTTCTCATGTCGAAGGATGGCTGCTCCCTCACGGATAATCCGTAGAGCAGCTTCTTCTTCAAGTCGGCCTTCCTTTGCCAGGTGATTTTTTAGGGTCTCTAACTGAGGGCGTCCGTCTACAAACACTTCATTCATAGACAGGCGACGGGTGGGTGGAAAAGGAACGGCTGGAGAGAGAGAGAGACGTGAAAAGGGTTAAGCAAGTATCCGTAAAGACAACCCAACAAGAAGGTATGGAATAGAGGGATGGGAACGTCCTATAAAAAGTCTATAAACCGAACGACCTTCGGCTTATAGAATACATAGAATCACATGGATTCTATTAACCGAAAGTCTATAAACCGAACGACCTTCGGTCTATAGACTTTCGGCTTATAGAATACGTGTAGTACTATTGCCTTTCTATAAACCGAACGAGAGCCCCATTCATAAGAAATTCTTATGAATGGGGCTCTCGTTCGGTTTATAGAAAGCCAATAGTATTACACGTATTCTATAAGAGGGCAATTAGAGATTACTAAGGTCCTCTGTTGATGACATGGTACTGATAATTAGACACAGGCCCGGCAAGACATGGAGCTAAGCATGCTGGGACATCATTTGCATGGTTATGACAGTCAGTGATGTCATATACACTCTTTTTAGCCTAAAGCTTTGTGCAAACCTTTTTTTTGTTTATTACCTGAATATATAAATCCATACATCATATTTAACAGAAATTACCAATTTCACAGGTCTAATCGACATACAAAGCATGTACAAGGAACTATAGCGTAATCAGGGAAATATGGCAAGATTATTACTTAATATAACTGCAGTAATAGTAGATTGTAGCTCATCTAAAGCAAAGATCCACATGATGGATAGCGCAGTGCTACTAGAAAATAAATCTGTTGGTCCAGTAAAACCAATATATAAGCATAACGACGATTAGTATTTTCCCCCAATGATGCTGTAATTTCAGTATTGTATGTTTCTCATGTATGTATGCATGCATGAGAGATACACACACATACACTAGAGAGAAAGAGATACACACACACACGAGAGAGAAAGAGAGAGATACACACACACACACACGAGAGAGAGAAAGATACACACACACGAGAGAGAGAAAGATACACACACACGAGAGAGAGAAAGAGATACACACACGAGAGAGAGAGAAAGAGATACACACACACACGAGAGAGAGAGAAAGAGATACACACACACGAGAGAGAGAGAAAGAGATACACACACACGAGAGAGAGAGAAAGAGATACACACACACACACACAAGAGAAAGATACACACACACACATACACGAGAGATACACACACACACACACACACACACAAGAGATATATACACACACACGAGATATATACACACACACACGAGAGAGAAAGAGAGATACACACACACGAGATATATACACACGCATAAGAGATACACATACACACACACGAGATAGAGATACACACACACACGAGATAGAGATACACACACACACAAGCGATAGAGTGTGCTAGATACACATGAGATATATATGTGTGGGTATGTATGTGTGTGTATGTATATATATAATATATATATATATACATACATACATACATACACACAGAGTAAGAGAGAGCAAGAGAGACACACAATCACATTTTATACATATATATGTATATCGAGAGAGGGAGAAACACCTATTTCACTAATCCATAGAGGGAGAGAACGCTGAAATTTATGTACACAAAAGACACATACATCTAAATGAAACACAAAGCCGCACACTATGGCTGTTGATGCCGAGGCACACAGTATTCCCAAATATAGGGTATGTCTGTGCAGTTTCTGTGGCAATGCCAAGGGGCTGTCAAGTGTGTGAGGAGCAGGGTGCTAATTACATGGCAGGGAGGGAATCAGCCCACACAAGACATGGCCGCCCGCACTGAACAAGTGTATGTGTGTGGGATAGAGGAGTGTGCAGCCAGACAGACCAGGCAGATACAGAGAATGTGCACTGAAACCTTTCCCCTGCGACATACTGCAGAGAAATATTTCACGTAGCAGCGTATAATAATGTACAGGGTGTGCTATAATGTTCCATCATAATGCCATCACACAGAGAGCCATATAAATAAGAGTCTGAGAGAAAATCACAGGATAGTGACGAGCCAGAGAGTAATCAAGTAGCACCGTGAGACGGCATCAAAGCCATTTACCAGAACACACAGCAGGGTCTAAGATAGCACGTTATAACAATATGGAGCACAGCAGAATAGTAAGAGCACATAGTATTTGGTGCCAGGTTCCTATAGTGTAACAGTATCAAGGGTAATATAATAAAGCCATACACATTAACAGCAGGCGCCAGTATCAGACGGGTAATAGGGTGACAGTCATGAATTCAGCGGTACAGGGCGAGATACAGCTGAGTAAGAGAAGCGGTTGGGGATAGAAAGCTAGGCACTAACAAACCGTCATGGCAGAGTCTTACGTTATATAAGTTTTATGGATATAAATATAACCAGTCACTATGGAAACCAATGGAATCCTCCTGCTGACTGCTCCACTTTTTGCAACGTTGGCCCCGATCTGCTCTTTAGACATGTAGGTCTCATCCATGTTCGTCTGTGTGAGGCTTTCCTCTCAGCTGCTCCCTCTACCAAGTCTCTGAGGCCTAAACCAGCACTAGGATCATACAAAGGGCTCTGCCTCGGCTCTATCTGCAGTCCTGTGCTCTCTTTTACCTCACTTGCTAAGGAGGAGTGATTTCACACACAGGCCTCATACAAATGGCAAAATAAAGAAATACATTTACCTCTATATTTTGGGCTCAGGATCTGCATTGTTACTGACCAGTGGAATAGAGATTTTTGTATATTCATAAAAATGTAGGTGACTCATACAGCCATTCAAAAAAATATTTCAGGTCTTTTAAAGGTGCATACACCTAGAGAGTCCCAAAAATATTGTAAATATTTACTGTATCATGTAAACTAAACAAACAAACAAACGTTTTATCAGTTTTTTCCCCCCTCAACACTTCCTATCTTCGAAAAACTGAAAAGAATGAAAACATGAGAGGAGTTATCTTCGGTTTTAAAAAGGAAAGCATGGGTGTCATTCCTAGTTACTGTGGACTGCAACTCTTCTCATGCTCAGCCTATTAAATATTTTGCAGTTCTCAGCAACAACATGGAGAACCATCCCGCCCATTTCAGAAGATGATGATGATGATGACAGAGACTGACCAATGCCGACACAACCCAAGCTTGAGATATTCATGAATTCATCTTTTATCCCCGTTTTAAAACATGTTTATGGGTAATTTCATGATAATGACACTGAATTATCAATGAATTACTTTTATCTTGAAAGCCATAGATCATAAAATAAAAACATAACATGTGTTTAAGACAACCTGATGTGGCCATTCATTTTCACTTCCTCCTTTAATCACATTACATTTCGGAAAGCGATTGTATAAGAGAATAGTATAGATGCTTTTTACATGTGATTAGTGTTGAGCGAACCCGAACCGCACTGTTTGTACCGAACATTACGGTTTTTGGACCCCGGACCCGAACATTCCACTGTTCGGAGATAACATTGTATGTAATGCTATTGGCTTTCGATAAACCGAAATAGAGTCCCCATGCATAAGAATTTCTTATGAATGGGGACTCTATTTCGGTTTATAGAAAGTCAATAGCATTACATGTATTCCATAAACCGAAAGTCTATAAACCGAATGTCGTTCGACATTTTTTCGAAGTTCGGCCGAACCCGAACATCCAGTTGTCCGCTCAACTCTACATGCGATGCCGTCTCTGCACTGGTGATTATTGATTTGCATTTGCCTACTTAGAATCCCTTGGAGTGTTGGTAGCATTGTGAATGTGAGATGTAAGTTGGAAAAGCAAGTCTTCTGGCTTGTTTGGTATGTATAGATTTGTGTTTAGCAATGCCTCTGCTACCCAGTGAATTTCAGGTAGAGGGGTTATTCCATCACCTTTTACCCCACCATTGTTCTTTGTACTGCTCCTCAAAGTCTCAAGCAGTAAGCCAGTCGACCAACCTCATGTTGATAAATCCCATTAAGGAAAAAACAGCTGGCTATGAGTGGTTATCTTGCTTCTGCACCTCTATCCTGCGCTGTGTTTAAAGGGGCAGTCCTGTACACATGCACCAAAGGGTCCATGTTACAAGTGGATAAGGAGACCAAAGTTGGTCATTGATGACCTGATTTGCAATTGCTTACCCAGAATCACTTGCAGCAATGTAAGATTTCCCCTGCTACACATTATATTTTAAAAACAAAATGACTAGTGCGCTAAACCCAACACTCAGCACACTATACAATTACCCTTTTCAGTAAGATGGTCGCTTAAGAGTGTTATATAAAGGAGAAAAAATATATATAGTGAAGTATATCAAATAATGTGGAAAAACAATTCAAAAGGTTATATGAAATGTCCACTCACATGTACCTGAGCAGTAATCAGGGAGCCCACAAACGGATGGAAGAAATACCCAGTATTTTCCTTGCAGGCACCTCCAGCAATCCTCACACATTAGATTTTGATTTTCACTACATGGAATATCACAGTTTAGCACAGGTAGTCCTCACATTTACATCAGTTTAGTTTCCTAGGAATTAATGTAAATGATATTACTTTTAAATTGTTGCCCCTCTAATTTTAGACTATGTCCTCTAGTTGTGGTAGTTTTTCTTCTTTTAAATATACTCTCCTCCTTTACTGTGTTGATTCCCTTTATGTATTTAAATGTTTCTATCATATCCCCCCTGTTCCGTCTTTCCTCCAAGCTATACATGTTAAGATGCTTTAACCTTTCCTGGTAAGTTTTATCCTTCAACCCATGAACCAGTTTAGTAGCCCTTCTCTGAACTCTCTCCAAAGTATCAATATCCTTCTGGAGATACGGTCTCCAGTACTGCGTACAATACTCCAAGTGAGGTCTCACCAGTGCTCTGTACAATGGCATGAGCACTTCCCTCTTTCTACTGCCAATACCTCTCCCTATGCAACCAAGCATTCTGCTAATACCTCTCCTTATTCAACCAATCATTCTGCTAATACCTCTCCCTATGCAACCAAGCATTCTGCTAGCATTTCCTGCTGCTCTATTGCATTGCCTACCTACCTTCAAGTCCTCTGAAATTATTACTCCTAAATCCCTTTCCTCAGATGTTGAGGTTAGGACTGTACCAAATATTCTATATTCTGCTTTTGGGTTTTTACGCCCAAGGTGCATAATCTTGCACTTGTCCACATTAAATGCCAGTTGCCACAGCTCTGACCATTTTTCTAGTTTAGCTAAATAATTTGCCATTTGGCTTATCCCTCCATGAACATCAACCCTGCAGCAAATCTTTGTATCATCAGCAAAAAGATATACTTTGCCAACAAGCCCTTCTGCAATATCGCTATTAAAAATATTAAAGAGAATGGGTCCAAGAACAGATCCCTGAGGTACCCCACTAGTAACAAGACCTTGCATCGAATATACTCCTTTGACTACAACCCTCTGTTGCCTGTCACTCAGCCATTGTCTAATCCATTCAACAATATTGAAATCCAAATTTAAAGATTGCAGTTTATTGATAAGCCTTCTATGTGCGACAGTGTCAAAAGCCTTACTGAAATCTAGGGAAGCAATGTCTACTGCACCACCCTGATCTATTATTTTAGTCACCCAATCAAAAAAATCAATAAGATTAGTTTGGCATGATCTCCCTGAAGTAAACCCATGCTGTCTCTGATCTTGAAATCCAAGCGACTTTAGATGTACAACAATCCTATTCTTTAACAAGGTTACGCAGTAAGGAGTGTAGGCTCCCGCAGTAAGGACTGTAGGCTCCCGCAGTAAGGACTGTAGGCTCCCGCAGTAAGGACTGTAGGCTCCCGCAGTAAGGACTGTAGGCTCCCGCAGTAAGGACTGTAGGCTCCCGCAGTAAGGACTGTAGGCTCCCGCAGTAAGGAGTGTAGGCTCCCGCAGTAAGGACTGTAGGCTCCCGCAGTAAGGACTGTAGGCTCCCGCAGTAAGGACTGTAGGCTCCCGCAGTAAGGACTGTAGGCTCCAGCAGTAAGGACTGTAGGCTCCCGCAGTAAGGACTGTAGGATCCATCTGGCTCATGGCGTTGTCAAGCCATGATATACATAAAAAGCAAGGATTGAACAAAAAATGTCCCGCACTTTGAAAGTAGACCCAACTATCTTCTGTGTCTCACATGCGAGACACAGTGGTTCCTGGATATCGCGTGCACACAGCCGAATGCGAGGGTCTCTCGCTGCAAGCACAGAGAGAGCCAGTCACCGACCAGACGGCTGCCTGCTTCCTATGGTCAGAGGATAAACTGGTGTGTACTATCAAAAGTACACGCCAGCTCATCCTCACAACAGGAACAACATGCATTTCACAGGTGCTTTTATATTAGAAGAACAAAAGAAGAAAAATGTTTAGTGTCCCTTTAAGCAGGTGTGAAAAAAATGCTGTGACACAAGAAAACTTTCAAAAGATAGACATATTAAGAGATTATTATAATCAATTAACAAAAAGGGAGTGAACAGAAAGAAAATATAAACCAAATCCATATTTGGTGGGTCCACCCATTGCCTTCAATGCAGCATCAATTCTTCGAGGCACACTTGCACAGTTTTTTAAGGAGCTGGGCAGGTACGTTGTTCCAAACATCTTGAAGAACTAATAACAGTTCTTCTGTGGATTCAGGCAGCCTCAGTTACTGCTCTCTCTTCATGTAATCCCAGACAGACTCCATGATGTTGAGTCACAAGTCTTCCATGAAGACCACTTCTGACCAGACTTCTGCAGACAGTAGATATGTGGACCAGGTACCCACCCTTTTCTGCCAATTCTGAGATGATGGCACAGCTGGACATCTTTCTTTCACGTTTCCTTGGCCGAGCACTGCTTCTACAGTGCCCATTTCTTTATTCTTCTTCAAAAAGTGCATGGACAGCAAATCTGAAAACTACCTTGTGTCAGGTTGCTGTGCTCAGCCTTGCCATGGTGTATGATTTTTGTTAGCTGTGTTTGGCTGTTCCTCACCCAGTTTTGTTCCTCATACCCAGCTGTTTCTGTTTAAGTTAATGATTGTGTTTCAATGTTCATATTACATTGATGATCATTAGCACCGGTTTAATATAATTGTTTAATCATACCCCTGCCTAAATGACTACAAAATCCCTGACTTTGTGCAAGTGTACCTACACGAAATGATGCTGTTTGAAGTGGTCACATCAAATATAGATTTTCACATTTTCTACTGTTCACTCACTTTATTTAATTGATTAAATTAAACTTTTAAAATCATTCTTACACATTTTGACATGTCTAAGTGATAAGTAAAATAGAACTAGGACTTAAAGTAATTGCCAGTGAAAATATAGAAGCACAAGTGAAAAGTTAGTTATACCTAGCATGAGGATAAACTGGCGTGTTCTTTTTGATAGTATATGCCAGTTTATTCTCTGACCGATAGCTGCCATGCTTGGAAGCTGGCAGCCATATGGTCAGCAACTGGCTCTCTCTGCTAATGCAGAGAGAGAGACCCTCTTTTTTTTTTTTTTGCACCTTAACTAGGTTCCCCCCCCCCCCCCCCCCCCTGCTGATCCCATGCAAAAAGGAGGGTCTCTCGCTGTGCTGGCAGCAAGAGACCCTCGCATTCAACTGTCAGAGCACGAGTGTGATTTAATGCAGGCATTCTGCATAAATCACATTTTTAATATTTGATTAAAGCCCTCCCCCAGTGATTACTGCAGCACTGATTACATTGACACTGAGCATATAAACTTGTGTTTCATTTAGTCACAACCTGTGCTCGTGGAATAGAATACATTGTGTGGACTGTAATAGACTTGCTCTTGTAACCAGTAGGATCTCTTAACAGTGTAACACATTGTCTGATATCACTAGAGAAACTAGATATTCCATTCATTTGAATGAAATTATTCTCATTTGTTCCTGCAGCAAAAAAAAGGAAACGGATTTTTACTCAGCTAGTGTGGGCAGTCCTGTTTCTTGCAAAATGCTGTAATTTTACAATTGCATCTAGCTGTAAGTATTTTATATTTTAACAATGTACAACATTCATTTTAAAGTACTTTGAAAGCACATTAATATGCATTAATACTTGGAAGATGCATTTTGGGCACCAAACAGTGCATTTAACAATACCAATATGCTATCCAACCTAATGAATACGTTCACACATATCCCATAATGTACATATGTTAGATCAGGTACACATTGTGTTATTTTGGTACCTGCAAATGGGAGCATATTAGTGACATGCATGTGGAACCCACTGCACTAATCCTTTCTGGTATGTTAAAACTAGTCATTTTGCTTTTTGAAATGGAAAAATCTATCCTCTGTTTATCACTATTTCCTTAGTGTTTTTTTTCCTGTGCGGCATAGAGAATTTGAGCAGCAGTTTCAGTGAGGAGTAGGAGGTTTTTGCAAAACTGGTTACATAGCAAAAGCTGTCTGAAAAGTAACTCTTTGTTCCCCAACCAATCTTGTGTGCTATACAAAATCATGCTGGGGAGATTTGGTTTTCCTCTTTGCCGTGTCTGTTAGGATATCACACATTTTCAGAGTAATTTCCTATTTTTGCAAACTATGAACTAGAGCACATATGAAGTTTACTTAAAGTGCCACTAACCTTTTAAAAAAGGGACAAAACCCCCACTTTTATAAGAAAGGCCGTTTCTCCCCATTTTATGTCATTTTTGAATGGGATTCCTGCAAAACACCATTCAAACGATTCCATAGTTTGTATAGTCTTTGTCAGAAAAACAAAGACGTGTGAGAAGCCATTTTGTGAAGCTACTGGTTCACTGAGTCTCTGTGTGCCAATCATGTAAGATGGTAGGGAGGAAAGTACACGTGCAAATGTGAAGAGCTACGCAGTATAACAGTGGAATAGGGTTAAATGGGAATGTCCGTATGAACAACTAGGAAGTATGACACAGTAGAGGGGGAGTAGGCATGCAGCGAGACAGACACAAGATGTCGGCACTGTGGTATAAGATGTAGTACAGAACATGCTGAAGATTTATAGGTAAGTTGTTTGTTCGAGCACATTAGACTAAGATAAAAAGGTAAGCCTTTAAATGGGTTAAAGTTAAAGATACTTGGCATTCCCCCATACCAGGGAACCTGCAATATTGGTTACATAGTAAACGCTGCCTGAAAAGTAACTCTTCATTACCCAAACAAACTAGTGTTCTGTACAAAGAATGCATAGAACAACCTTAGGTATACAGTCTGATTCACTTGTCAACTGTCACTCACCATAGAAGAAGGAAGGGTTACATGTTCTCTTCTCCTGAATAAACCTGATGCGTATCTTTCAATCCACATGTATCTGTACTTTACACTCTGCCTCAGAGTTGAGGCTGATGTCAGGGTCTGACTGGATTGATGGTGCTAGTGCAAAGAGAGACCCTCTTTTTGACCTTAACTAGGTCTCCTCTGTTGAGCTCCTCTCAAAACAAGGGTCGCTCTCTGTACTTGAACAATCAGTCCTCGCCCTATATATGTGTCCCTCAAAAAGATGGCCGCCGGGTTGGCAACCCCTAACTAAGATGTCTGTGTGTACACTGCATGTGCTGCTGGGTGAAAAGAAGGATTTTGCTCAAAAGTTACTTGCCACAAATGGATATTGTTGATGTAAGGCGGGGCTTGACATGTTTATGGACCTCATGAGCCAACCAGACCAATTCAGGAGCCATACTACTAAAATGTAGAAGCCAGCAACATGGATTTTAGGAGCCATGGCTGATGTCAGGCACAATGCTGTAAGACTACAGTAAATGAACTGAGACAGACCAATAGGAGTGATGGGACAATCTGGAGGAAGTTAAAGAGCCACTATGCTTTTTCATTTGAACTTTTATTATAGATGCCAAAGTGAAATGTCCAGAGGCACTAGTATGAAGATAAAATGGCAAGTATTTTTTTAAGGTGCCATTGCAACGGACATTATCCATGCTGTGAACAGGCAGGCTGATCTAACTGCTAGCACAGTGACAGACCCTCGATTTTATGAATAGAGGGGATCTTAACCCCTTAATGGCCAGGGATTTTAGTCCATCAAAGACCAGAGTGATTTTGGTCATTCAACGTAAATGATACGCTGATTTTAAAAGGACAGTAAGGGCGTACTTTAGATACCATATACATACACATACATATATATATATTTACAATATTAAAAATACATATAAAAGAAGGAAAATATTAAAAACTATCACTAATTTCTCCAACAATATTCTACAGAACTAGTGCAACACTAATCCACGTATCCCAAATAACTAACTAATTAAAAGAAAAACCAAGGTTCCCAGACAAAAAGTAAAATAGAAAAAAGAAAAAAAAAAAGTACAATGTACTGATCAGAGCCATCAGACTTCCAGCACAGACCTGCAGAGAGTAACACAAAAGTAGTAAGGACACTGGTCACGGTGATAAACTGTGACCATACAAGTTTTATAGGGTATATTCTTTCATTAAAGGTACATTCCAACCTGTTTAACCCTTGCTTCCTTCAAGGAAGTTTGTCAGCAGGCCCCGCTTTGACAGCCGAATGCAAGGGTCCCTCGTTTTCCCTAGTTAAGGCACGCTAGCAGAGAGGGCCGGACGCCGACCGGACGACTGCCTGCTTCCTATGGAAACATGGCAGCTGTCGGTCAGAGGATAAACTGGCGTGTACTATCAAAAGTACTATCAAAAGTACACGGCAGTTCATCCTCATACTAGGGACACTGGACATTTCACTAAACGTTTTTTTTTTCACTTGTGCTTCTAATATAGAAGCACAAGTGAAAAAAAAAAGTGTAGTGTCCCTTTAAGGCATTTCTTTATAAAAATGTCTACACTAGATCCAATCTTTCAGTTAAACAGAGCTTCATATTTTGCTAACAGTTGTCCTTATGTTATGTGGTGTTTTGCAATGTAATGCTTTACAGTGTGCACTTTGGCAGCAGTTATTACATCACTATGACATCAGGATGCTTATGGGAAAGGTAGTGGGAAAAGCAATAAACATACATGTGACTACGATGCAATGTTAGCAGTGCGAGACCTCATAATGCTATGCAAATGAGCTTTCCAACAGCAAAAGCATAATCCAAAAACATGAAACAAATGTGGGCTGCGGCACTCAATAGGTTAACACAGCAGGTTTTTCCAGGTGAAATATTATGACTAAACTATTCCCCGTGTGAAATGCTGATGGATTAGTCCTGGCCGCCGGTATGATGTCATGCCTCGTTATCAGATAGTCTTTAGTAAGACATAAAATACCACCTACAGATGTGATCTATTGAATGCAGTGTGTGGAATGTGACCTATCATGGGTTTATAATACGGTATATGCATTGACAAACCTTAGGAACCATTTTGACGATCTATGCAAATCTAAAATACTAATTAGTGGGATATTAAAGAATGTAGTGAGGGAGTAAATTATAACATGGCATGGAAAGAGTGAGAAAAAAATAACATCTTGGTGACGAATAGTTAAAGTGTTATCACATAAAAGAGAGGGATACAGATACAGCTTAATTAGCTAAATGGCTACAATGACAATGTTGATATAACCATATAACAGAGGCTTTAAAACATATCATGGGCACGGATATCATGATGAGCTATGTATGGTTTAGCTGGCCTTACAATGCCCCTTTGCATCTAACAAGCAGTTGGTACCTGCATGGCAATGTTCTAATTCTGATTAGACTCCACACAACCCTGCAGCGATGACTTTCACCGCTCATGTTACACTGTTCTGCCGCCATCTTGCTCAAGTCATGCATTGTATAGAATGCAGGGAAAAAAAAATAAACACACAAATGAGATCCAAGTCTCCCTTATAAATGACCCATTTAGTCACAGTGGTGAGATCTTACACACTTCCTCTTTTACACAGCCGGCCAAGGCAGACAATTACATCTCTCCTACATGAAGCCATTTTGAGTTTACTATGCAATAAAAAAAAATAAAAAAAGAATTCTTTGGTTAATGTAAAAAAACAATACAATCCTGAGTCTCACCTCTCTCTCCTCCATCATTCTGCATTCCTTGCTTAATTCTGCCCCTGTAGAGCAGGCCCCTACAGTAATATCAGTTACATTCTATCGCTGTATTTTATTCTTGTTTACTGACATGCGTATCTTAGTGGGGTTTTTACATTGTTTCTTTCTAGTATAAGTTGATTTCTGCATACTTTGTTCTACTCTTTTTAAAATTCTATTTTAAATGACGTATTGCCCATTGTGTGGTGTACTTCCTGCTCAGTCCAGGCTCTTTGTGATGGAGTCTGACTTCTATGCACCACACTGGTTCATCATATTGCAATCTAGCACTATTGGAAACTACTTCACCCAAGAAGATTTAATAAACCATATTACATTGGAATCCTAGCAGTACATAAAGTAGCCAGTGTCAGGCTGTGCAGCTGAACTGTCACCTAAGAAAACTACAAATATATGAGGTTATTTTTATGGTTTGAGGCATCTGGTTGTGTCTAACCTGTACAGTTTATGGTACACTTGGGAATTACTTTAAGAGTTTTGTAGGCCTATTTTTTTTACATGAAAAGATTATCTGTGCAGATGAGCTGCAACCTCATGCATGAGCGGTACAGGTGGAGTATCTCCTATACGAAGATCCATTACCCAAAATGACCCACAACACGAAAAACTAAATTGGGATAAGGGTCAGTTCAGACAAGGGATATTCCCCTTCTTCGAGCCCCGTTGTGAAGCTCCGCTGATCCACCCTGCTGGGGCGCTGTTGTTTTAAAGCAAGTGCTCATGGGAAGGGAGGGACTGGAGCAGATCATTTCAACAGCACCTTGGCGCAGGTACGGTCAAGCAGCTCCAGGAACTTGCTCACATTGGATTTATGTAATGTAGAACATTTCTAAGGCTGGTGTCTTATAAAAGGTTTAACCGAAAGTATCTGTTATCCACAATGCTGGTAACTGATACTCAGCCTGTAATAACATCATCCACACGCCAGCAACTAGCCCCGTTTTGTTTTTTGACCAAAGGGTCAAGATAGTTATTTGAGGTCATTGGTGACATCACTATCATCCTGCACATGTCCAGTGAGAGTCACCATATTTCTATGGAAGATTTCATATTACAGAAACGAAAACAAATGGACAAAATGCACATTTAGCGTAAGGTCTAATATGCATTTATTTGTCTGGCCTGATCCTTTAGATGTTTTTAAAAGCTATTTGTTATAATATATGTGTACTTACTTGCCCCATCTTTCCCCAGCTTGCACTAGGCATCCTATTCCTGACTGACTCATTTTGTGCCTTTTATATTCTTTATAACAGGGCTCGACAAACCCCGGGCGCCAGGTCGCCATGGCGACCAGGAAATCAGACCTGGCGCCCGGGTATCGTGAGTCCCGCGTGGTGCCCTCGGCAATAGGATCGCTTTTTCCCTTCTCTCCAGCAGCGGTGCGCGAGGGAGCAGAGTGAGTACACCGGCTGCACAGACTTCCTGCTCCGCCCCCTCGCGCACCGATATAGTGCTGATCGGGGAGCTCAGCAGGAAAGCTGCTCTCTGCCACCAGGCTGGAACTCCCCCTCCCTTTATTGAGGCTTGAACACGCCCCCCCCCCCCCCATTCTGGTGTTATAGCAGGGAGGGGGGACATTGATAGGTGATCATTTTTTTTTTCCTTTAAAAAAAAAAAACCTTCTGCCGTGTGTGTGTGTGTGTATATATATATATATATGTGTCTGACTGGATGTGTATGTGTGTATATATGTGTCTGGATGTGTTTGTGTGTGTGTGTGTGTATATATGTGTCTGACTGGATGTGTTTGTGTGTGTGTGTGTATATATGTGTCTGACTGGATGTGTTTGTGTGTGTATATGTGTCTGACTGGATGTGTCTGTGTATATATATATATATATGTGTCTGACTGGATGTGTATGTGTGTATATATGTGTCTGGATGTGTTTGTGTGTGTGTGTATATATGTGTCTGACTGGATGTGTGTGTGTGTATATATGTTATATATGTGTCTGACTGGATGTGTTTGTGTGTATATATGTGTCTGACTGGATGTGTTTGTGTGTGTGTATATATATGTCTGACTGGATGTGTTTGTGTGTATATATGTGTCTGACTGGATGTGTTTGTGTGTATACATGTGTCTGACTGGATGTGTGTGTGTGTGTATATATGTGTCTGACTGGATGTGTTTGTGTATATATATATATATGTGTCTGACTGGATGTGTTTGTGTATATATATGTGTCTGACTGGATGTGTTTGTGTGTATATATGTGTCTGACTGGATGTGTTTGTGTGTGTATATATGTGTCTGACTGGATGTGTTTGTGTATATATATGTGTCTGACTGGATGTGTTTGTGTGTGTGTGTGTATATATGTGTCTGACTGGATGTGTTTGTGTATATATATGTGTGTCTGACTGGATGTGTTTGTGTATATATATGTGTCTGACTGGATGTGTTTGTGTATATATATATATGTGTGTGACTGGATGTGTTTGTGTGTATATATGTGTGTGACTGGATGTGTTTGTGTGTGTGTATATATGTGTCTGACTGGATGTGTTTGTGTGTATATATGTGTCTGACTGGATGTGTTTGTGTGTATATATGTGTCTGACTGGATGTGTTTGTGTGTGTGTGTATATATGTGTCTGACTGGATGTGTTTGTGTGTGTATATATGTGTCTGACTGGATGTGTTTGTGTGTGTGTGTATATATGTGTCTGACTGGATGTGTTTGTGTGTATATATGTGTCTGACTGGATGTGTTTGTGTGTGTGTATATATATGTCTGACTGGATGTGTTTGTGTGTATATATGTGTCTGACTGGATGTGTTTGTGTGTATACATGTGTCTGACTGGATGTGTGTGTGTGTGTATATATGTGTCTGACTGGATGTGTTTGTGTATATATATATATATGTGTCTGACTGGATGTGTTTGTGTATATATATGTGTCTGACTGGATGTGTTTGTGTGTGTATATATGTGTCTGACTGGATGTGTTTGTGTATATATATGTGTCTGACTGGATGTGTTTGTGTGTGTGTGTGTATATATGTGTCTGACTGGATGTGTTTGTGTATATATATGTATGTGTGTCTGACTGGATGTGTTTGTGTATATATATGTGTCTGACTGGATGTGTTTGTGTATATATATATGTGTGTGACTGGATGTGTTTGTGTGTATATATGTGTGTGACTGGATGTGTTTGTGTGTGTGTATATATGTGTCTGACTGGATGTGTTTGTGTGTATATATGTGTCTGACTGGATGTGTTTGTGTGTATATATGTGTCTGACTGGATGTGTTTGTGTGTATATATGTGTCTGACTGGATGTGTTTGTGTGTGTGTGTATATATGTGTCTGACTGGATGTGTTTGTGTGTGTATATATGTGTCTGACTGGATGTGTTTGTGTGTGTGTGTATATATGTGTCTGACTGGATGTGTTTGTGTGTGTATATATGTGTCTGACTGGATGTGTTTGTGTGTGTGTGTATATATATGTGTCTGACTGGATGTGTTTGTGTGTGTATATATGTGTCTGACTGGATGTGTTTGTGTGTATATATATATGTGTCTGACTGGATGTGTTTGTGTATATATATATGTGTCTGACTGGATGTGTTTGTGTGTGTATATATGTGTCTGACTGGATGTGTTTGTGTGTGTATATATGTGTCTGACTGGATGTGTTTGTGTGTGTGTATATATGTGTCTGACTGGATGTGTTTGTGTGTGTATATATGTGTCTGACTGGATGTGTTTGTGTGTGTATATATATGTGTCTGACTGGATGTGTTTGTGTG
This sequence comes from Pelodytes ibericus, assembly GCA_036172795.1. NCBI lineage: Eukaryota > Metazoa > Chordata > Amphibia > Anura > Pelodytidae > Pelodytes > Pelodytes ibericus. The sequence goes on along the minus strand of CM069858.1, from coordinate 201,679,225 downwards.
TGTATATATGTGTCTGACTGGATGTGTTTGTGTGTATATATGTGTCTGACTGGATGTGTTTGTGTGTGTGTGTATATATGTGTCTGACTGGATGTGTTTGTGTGTGTATATATGTGTCTGACTGGATGTGTTTGTGTGTGTATATATGTGTCTGACTGGATGTGTTTGTGTGTGTATATATGTGTCTGACTGGATGTGTTTGTGTGTGTATATATGTGTCTGACTGGATGTGTTTGTGTGTGTATATATGTGTCTGACTGGATGTGTTTGTGTGTGTATATATGTGTCTGACTGGATGTGTTTGTGTGTATATATGTGTCTGACTGGATGCGTTTGTGTGTGTGTATATATGTGTCTGACTGGATGTGTTTGTGTGTGTATATATGTGTCTGACTGGATGTGTTTGTGTGTGTATATATGTGTCTGACTGGATGTGTTTGTGTGTGTATATATGTGTCTGACTGGATGTGTGTGTGTGTGTATGTATATGTAGAAAAAACAAGGTGTAGCGGGTTTCGCTATGTGTGTCTGTCTGTGACTGCGTGTGTTTATGTGCTGTTGTCTGGCTCCTAGATATTTTAGCTGGCTCCTAAAACTCGGATACATTTGTCAAGCCCTGCTTTATAACTTGTTTTTTGTTTTTATCAGAAGAGTGTAACGTGTGCCGTTTAATGCCTTATCATGATTCACTTCTTGGCAAATAGTTATAATGTATTATGAAAAATCTATGAGATGTTAGAACCTGAAACACAATATATTATTATGATTTATCACTTAAGGCTACAGTCTCTTGGGTACAGATATCCAGTAAAGTATAAGTCATTAAAAAATTCCTTTATAGGAAATAAAAATGATAAGTAAAAGGTAGATGCATGTCTTCAGATCTATACATTTGCAAGCCAAGATAGAATATACATACAAGGGGAGAGAAATCTGGCGATCTTTTTAACTGTACCATGTCTCTTTAAGAAACTTTGCAACTAATAAAATGAATAGAATAACATGTGTGATTGGACACCGATTGTATTGTGCGAGGTCCAGAGAGATTATTGTAAAATAGCAGTAAAAATGTCAGGAAGCATGACTACATAACTCCTGGGACGTGTCCAAGCCTGACAAAATGAGAGAGATATTAATACTTCAACATAAACGTAATGATATAAAAGAAAACATCAAATACGTATGGAAGGTCTAGCATGTTTTATGGTATATTATTCTGTCCATTTTCTGGTCACTGACCAGGCTTTGAAATCTAGTTGTAATTGGATTACCTCAGGAGTACAAAACAACCAATCACAGTACAGCTTTAAATTCAAATGACTGATAACTTTAGGTTTTTCTTCTGTTTATTTCTGCCGCTAATATTACCAGGTCAACGTACTGGAGTAAAAGGTAGAACAGAGAAGCCCCATCATGTATAGAATAAATAAGGCCCTTTTTGGAAAATATCTGTACATACAACAGTTTGAAACAATAATACAAAACAAATGATTCATTGTATGTAGCAGTGATAACCATGGAAACAATGGGGTACGAATCATGGATCATCAATACCAGGCCAACATTCGAAAAGTGCTCGAAATAGCCGGAACATTCCATTGGTTTCCATGGAGATTGCTCTCCTCCTAGAACTTTGCCCCAGAATTGACTTTTAGAATTAACCCCCAAAGTTCTAAAAAGGCAGCAGTTAGCTGGAACATTCCATTGGTTTCCATGGTGATTGATCCATTCTTCATCCCACAACAACATTTAAATAAAAGCCTCAGTATATTGTCAACGCATGCGCACACATCCACAGCCTGTACACCATGGAGCAGAAAAGCGATGTTTATGGAAAAGCCGATGTTTTTACTTGTCATAGGCTAGTGGAGCAGTGGAAATATCCAGCTTTGTGTATATGTAAATTGTATCCATAATAATATACACATGCAGATGTACCCGAGCAGCTCTGCATACAGATACACACAGCTGTGCAGCAGAGCATAGTTTGGCTCTACACTCTGGTGATCCCAGTAATTAGGGCACGTCTCTCCTCACAAGTCAGCGGATTTGAAGCCTGGTCAGAGGTGCTGTAATCCTGCCTCGTCCTCTCATCCATGTTAGTTACAAACACCCCTTTGGACACAGGGACCGGCTGCCATGGACAGGAACGATTAGCTGTACATTGTACATGTAGATGCTCTGTTTGATATTTACACAGCCTGAAAGGATCTGACAACACGGCAGTTATTCAAAAAGTAAATGGCATAAAAAGACAATGGGAATCCAGGAAATCCATATCCCCATGATGAAATTATATATAAATACACACACACACCAAAACTTTTTTGACTTGTACTTCTAACAGACGTATAAGTAAAAAGGTAGTCGTCCCTAGTGTGAGGATAAACTGGCATGAAGCTTTGACAGGACAGCTTCCATGGAAGGCCCTCGTCTTAACACGGGATCAGCAGAGAGGAATTTAACATAGTCTGAAGAAGGGTGCAGAGCTTCAGAAGAACTCTGCCTCAACTAAGAGGAAGAGCTCTGGGTAAACCCTCCTCTAAGGAAGAAAGGGTTAAAAGAAATGTAATTGTCTTATAGAGCCAAAGTAGCCAATTTGTAGAAATTCTCCCAATGCAGCTAATATTGATATACCGTACTCTAAAAATTCTCTAAAAAGCCCCAAGTGTATGAATGCCCCACCCTCGGAGCCTCTATTGTCCATAAATCTATTACTGATCTATGATAACATTCAGGAATGACTAGCTCTGCTTTTGTATCTAGATAATGCGGGAGGAATTGTCATGAGAAATACATGCTGCTCGGCACGTATCTGCAGAAATCATATAGGGTAAGAGGCCTGATCAGGAAAGGTCAAAGTTCAAAGTGATTTTTACAGCAATACAGTAAAGTGCTGACCAGGAATGAAAATCAGCTTTTTAATGGTTCACTGAGCCACATACATTTTACTACACTAAATGCCAAAAAAAAAGATGCTCTGGTCTACGCCAGGACTGTAACTAAGCCAGGAAACTGCTCACAACATAGAAATCCTTCATAATTATGTACTGGCTGAATGTCAGAGAGGTAGGCTAGAGGGAGAACCACAATATAGAAACAGTGGTGATTATGTATAAACGTACTGCTCAGATCCAGATGGTTTATATAGAACACTACTGAAGTACACTTTCTCTGGCTCCTGAATTGGTGTGTTCCTCAACTCAGGCCGGCATGCTAATTATATAGCACTATTTACACATAACCCCCCATGTGACCCAGTGACAGCAATGTCGGCAGTAAGCGAGAGTCCCAGATGGGAGTACAGTTGTCAGAATGGGCAATTAAACCTGGGCATGTATTAATTGCACAAGCTTTTATCTCACATTAGACCGCACAATATCATTTCCTACAGGTTCAGAATTAATCATAGTGCACATCCCACAGGAGATATAGTGATTGATTACATTGATTCCCCAGTTCATTCCAGTAGGCATTTTACATCCAGCTCGGAAGCAGCTGATCAGTCACCTCGCAAAGTGTGAGATTTTGAAATGTCCAGTTTTAAATGAATGATTCTGCGATACAAGCCACAGGCAAACTGAGCAGCGACTAACGGACAACTGTCGGCAAAAACATACGTATGTTTGATTGAAAGTTTTGCATCAAGTGTAGCTATCTAAATAGACAATTAATGAAAAGATACAAATAATGTGCCTATCATGCTTTGTATAGCTTTATCAGGGGCAGACATGATCTGTATAGCTTTCATTTATTATGAATAGGCGTTAGTAGAACACGAAACGCGTCAAGTGTGTTTCAAGTTTGTCCTTGTCCCCATTTGCTGTTTTTTGGATAGCTTTATCAGGGGTCAGATCTTCCTCCAATACACAGAAGCTAAAGGAATAACACCCAAAATTCTGAAACATTTATAAAAAATTTTTTACAAAAGGTGCCCAATAACACGAAAGGGTTGAGATTTATAAAAAAAAAAAAAAAAAAAAAAAAAAAGGAAAGGAAAGTAGTCACCTTTATTCATAAGTAAATCACAATTTTTCTTTTTTACTTCACAACATTTTTGTGTGGGGGAGGTTTTTATACATCCTTTCAACATGTCAGCTCCTGATAGAGCTATATAGAGCAAAGTGGGCTCAATAAAGGCCTTGTATCCATGGGATTTCATTATTTCTATTTAAAATGTCTGCACTTGATGCAATAATTCAATTAAAGCCAAGTTATTTATTTATTTTTGTTATTAAAAGGCCAGTTCAACAAAGGAGTACAGCCTACAGAGTAAAAGTAGTCGAGTAGGAAACAGCTATTTAGAAGGTAATAGGTAAATTCTCAAGTACCAGCTGCAGCATTGCAGATTTTTACTCCATCTTCTTGTGAATACAAAGTAGCTCAGAAAACGGATGTCTCTGTTATGAGCTCCCATAAACCATCAGTAGTGGGGGCACATAAGAACAATAAAAAAAAAAATCAATTAAAAGGTCAGGGCTAATGCATTAAAGAAATACAACAGCATACAACAGGCGAAAAGTGACCTCATGAAAGTTACCCATTAAGTATGCAAGTATCGGGGGCCAGGTTGCCATGGTGACTAGGAATTAGGTTCTGCTGCTCAGATATTTTCCTGCATAAGATGTTGGTTTGTGGGCTCGTTTCGCTATACCTGCCAAGTGATGTCAGCACAGCGTTACGTTACATCATTTAACATGACGTATTTGCCGATACATTACGGAAAGCTTCTCCCGAGCCTGTGGTTTTTCCATGAGTCTGATGATTTGAAAGGAAGCAGATCCTTCACCTGAGGTTATGATTCACAGTTAGCATTATTAGAGGCCCCAGTGTCTCCCTTGGAATGGTTTCCACTAATCTCCTGCTACACACTGCACTGCTGCAAGGGTTACTAGAAACTGCAGAAGCATACTTCACAGCACTGAAAGGGTTAGTGCGAGCAGATTTGGTAATTATAGGGCAGGTCTCTATATGACACAGCATGGGGGTGGGTGAAGTCTGTAAAATGTACAGTAGAGGATATTGTGCCTTTGTGAGTGATGAGTGCTGTATGTGATATGGGGAGGGGCTGTGGATGACAGATTTATGTATATACTCATTGCTCAGGGATGTTCCTGCTGGTGTGTAATGCTGGGGGTATTTAAATCAAGTCTTACGATGGTCTGTTTGGACTTGTTTGTACGGTTATGTCTATGAAGGTAGATTTTATTGGAAGAAAAGAGGGCCGCTCTAAGTCTCCCATACTGGCTGGACAGTCCTACAATTGAACTTGGGTCAGGGAATGAGGCATTGTCCTAGAATGAGGCTGCGCAGAACACAGCACGTGTCCCAAGCCACCTTGCTCCACGACCATGCAGATTACAAGATGATTGTGCTACACACAGGATGCTGCAGTTGCTCGAGTGTGATTGGTACGAAGGCGGGTTCAGGCAATCAGAAGAAGGTTCTCAATGCAAGTGTGCATGTGCACTTTGAACATGTTTAGGAGACTTTTGTAAGACCTTGTTCCACTTTTTAAAATTAAAACGGCTGTACTGTGAATTGTGTATGACCAGCACTTCCCTGTCTGAAAATAAAGTGGGATGGATTGGGTATGCCCCACGGAGAGGTCACAAGCAAGAGCATTTCCATGCCTCGCCATACAGATGGGAACCATCCTCCTTGCACTTTCAAAGAAAAAAATCCCTGGGAGAAAGTCTGCCAAAGGTATATTTTAAAGGCAAGCATTGCAAAAAAAAAATTAAGTATAAAAAAACTATATTAAAAAAAAAAGTGCGATTTGATATGCATTAACTGGATTTTTTTTTTTACAGTAGATAAAAACTGTATCATGTAAAGAAACAGACCTGTTATCAGCTCTTCATTATCATTTCCTAAAAACTGCACATACAGTGAAATAGTTATTGCTGTTTCTATAGCAACAGTCCGACCTATCTTCTCAAGACTTCCTACACAAAACTGGTTGAAACCACATTCCAAGCACATGAAACAGCTCTGTACAGCAGAGAGAGAGAGAGAGAGAGAGAGAGAGAGAGAGAGAGAGAGAGGTTGATTCCACACTAATAACTAATGAAAGTACTTTCTCAGTAGGGAGCATGAACACTGCTGCAGAGGGAACCAGCATCCAGCATAGTCCTCACTGATCACACTGAATTTAGAGGTCCTTGTCAAATTACTTTCAATTTAAAACTACAGGAGAACAGTAAAAGTAAAAATAGGTGCATTTCACTGACATTAAAAACCTTTACAACATACAAAAAATAGGCTACGGTGGAACAGTTTCTTTAATGTAACGTTGGAGCTGCAGTTCTGTCCTGCTGCTTGGAGCCGGAGTTCCATATTATTAGACTGAGATGTATTCAAAATAGCTTGGTCCTGGAGCCTGACCACTCCTACCCAATTAAATTCAATGAAAAAAAAAAAAAATAATTTAATGATCTTTAAAAGCAATCCGTTTGTTCAGAGGTTGGATAACATCATGGCAATCTTCATCTCGGATGCAGCTCCTCTTTTACACTTTCCAGCACTGCCATTACTTGATGTCTTGCCTGGAATGGCCAGCAGTAGAGGGTGGTATGTTATCCATGCAGGAGTTTATTTCTCTATTTGAATGTTCTTTTGACGTGTGCACATGTCAGAGTAATTCTTTTATTTGTGACGTCCTGGAGCACGAGTCAGTGGCGGGGAACGGATGAAGAGGTAACGGCCCAGGTAGAGTTTCTTCGACAGAGTTCTCATAATAAGATCCAATAACAGCAGGTTTACAGGAATAAATACGCGAATCAAACTATAATGCTTGGAAAACTCACTATTCCTCAAATTACCATGGAGAGAGGGATTGCCTGACATTTGATGTCTAGACTGCCTTTTGTGGGCAGGATTAGTTTGACAGGTTAATGGATATACTCTCTCTGTAATGGTGTAAGTCCCACTCCCGACTGGACACTTTCCCATTAGGAAGACTATTAGTCCTGGAAGAGATATGCAGCACTATATTGCATGGAAGAGCATCTCCAGAAATGGAGCAGTGTACCTAGAGGTATACCAGTTATATCTCACTGACCAAGCCTATGATATGAGTTTGCTGTATCCTTCACATGCAGAGAGGGATTTTCAGACACTTCAAGTATACACTGCTTTTTGGCACAATTAATCTTATAATTCTGTGATACTCTCCCGAGTGACATTTTCACATACAGCAGACTATTAAATTCTGTTTGTTCTCAGTTGAGCTTCTCTTGCACTCCAGTTACTTCCCTAGGTTAACCAGTTTGTGAAAGCGGTCAACACATTTCGCATTTAAAGGGACTGTACCGCCTAAACATGGTTTGTTTACTGTGAATGTAGAGAAGAACAAATGATTGAAAATGATCTATACATTGTGTGAGCAAAATTGCAAGAAAATGCCTAAATTAGGAAAAAAAATGTGTTTTAAATGCATCTGTGAAGTCTCCTTCTTATGACATCACCTGTGGCTTGATATGCATATGAACTGCTTTTTAATGGAAAATGTGTGATTTGCATATAAAGTCACAGGTGATGTCATAAGCAGGATACTCCACAATCATTTTGTATTCCATACACTTGCAGTGAAAACAATGTTTAGGCCCCTTAACCCACCATGGTTGCAAGTAAGGACCACAAGATGACCTTTTTTTAAAGCAGTATCAACACTGGACTATTCTTTTACCCAATCCTTTAATCTGTCGTACAGATTCAGTAATGTTCATGTCCTGTTAGGTGAAATTACATTATAAAGCAAAATATACTAGATAAATAACTAGTAATCACATAGTACCAGCATCTAAAAAGAATAACATTAGAAATGCATCTTTAGACATTTGTTTTGAAAAGTACTATAAAAATTGACATTTCTAGATTCCAGCCACAGGCATATAGATGCCATATTAGGGCAATAAAGTAATTAAAAGGTTATGTATTCATCTGTATAGACAGATTTCAATGCACTATGGCAATTATTATACCATAGGTTAATCCGAGGAAAATGTAATATATTATAAAGTGTATGGCTGTGACAGGACCCAATGAAATGACTAAAATGGACATTTCCCAATGGATGGAATCAGACTGTAGCAACTTACTAATGACAGAAAAAGTGTTTCTAGAGAAGTAATTCTTGGGATGGACAGGGATGGGTAAAGGGCCTGTTAGATTTAAGATGGAGTTATAATGGGTCCTGTCACTGCTCACAAGTGTCAGCACAACATCCAAAATTGGCAATATGCCCTAAAATACCAACAACCGGTGAGAAACCAGCAAACCAAAGAGACAAGATGTCGTCTTAAAAACCCCAAAAATAAAAAGAGCAACTGGATGCAGTGAAAGAAATGGGTAAATGGATAACCCTGGCCCGTGACTATAGAACTGCTCCCTACCAGCGGGCTCAAGGGATTAATTACTCCTATGAGCAAAGTGTGCTAATGATCGTCAGTGACATACAGAAGTGTCAGTGATGGGAACACAATGTACAAATACAAGTGACATGTTTAAGGGGGCCAACGTGTAGCATGTTTACCCAATTAAAACATGGTAGGCACCACTGACAATCAAAAGGTGTTGGTGCTGTGACATACCCAACTTCTACCACCCACACACAAATTTGCCCCATACCGATCGCTTGCCCTGCGGTGTCTGGGGGCACCGGACGCAGAGTGACAAGGTTTCTTTCCTCTTCCTCAGCCTGTCCCCCTGAGGAGGTGTCCCTGACATGGGTTGGCTGGCTGTTACCTGTCCCCATGCTGCATCCGTCCCACCAGGAGGAGGATTATGTGGGGACAGACACTCTGTAATGCTGCTAGCACATACACCTCAGAGCAAAGCCTATGTGTGGGGGAGGAGGGCAGGAAATCCTATTAGTGAGTCAGGAGGAGGGGGAGGGAGATTCCCCTGATCAGGAGCAAAGAGATGATCGCTTACCCTGCACATAACTGTCTTAAGGAAAGGACCCTAATATGTAAAGGTCAGGGATCCTACCTACATTTACATCATACTCATTAATAAAGCAGTGAACAACTGAACATATATGGCATATACTCAATAAATCAGACAGGGACTGCTACATATGCTTGGATCATACTATAAATCAAGGATATAAGACATCACAGCCAATGCAGTACAATATTCAGGTATGATCACACTCTGTTGATGAAAATGTCTGTGCTCTGAGGTATCAATCAGTTCTCTGATTTGCTAAGGTTTCCTGCCCACACAATATTTCTAGCTATGAGGAATTAAGCAATCACATCTACACACAGAATCGTGTAACAGTAACCACTGCAAAAAGGTATGAGCATGTCAAAGGGCAGCAGTCATGCTGAGGGACAGGCTGTCATATGTAATGGAAGACACAGCCTTTGGGATATATATAATTGCTTCATTGTGGGACTGCTTGACTGGCACAGACAGACTTTGTCATGTCACCTTGAGGGAGGTAATCCATTTCCCTTTGTCTATCTATGGAGAAAGAGTTACACTCCCTGCTCCATGCTTAAACACATAAAATCTACTCTTGCCCATGGGAAAATACATGTAGCAGATGGGGGGGGGGGGGGGGGGGGTTCAGTGTTATGTTGGTCTGTGAGTGAAGTAACTGAAATCTAATGACCCATTACGCCATGTTACTGACTATGTCTGTAAAGAAAGGGGCAGCTCTTGAGCTCAACAGCTCCCCCCACCTGTCACCCTGAAAGACCAGGGGCAGGCTGTCCATCCAATGAAAATCAATGTTAATCACACGCCTCCCTTAAATCACAAAGCTGTTAGCCACAAGAAAGAGACACCATATTCCACTTGCTTTACTACTATGTTAATGGTTTCACATGCTTTTAGCCTAACATGGGTGTGCATGTAGGAAGCTGAAAAAGCAGCAGAATTAACTAATCCAGTGACCCCTAAAATTAAAACAACATAATCTACTAGTACTTGTGAAAACAATGATAATAGCAATGGTACACTTGACCAGAAGCTGCTTTCACCAACACGTGCTTTTCTACTAGACTGTACTAGCAGTAGTGTGATACAGGTAGCACTGTGACCCTTTATTTACACTTTACAGGTTTTACTGTGCTTTCAGTGTCCATACCACAGGAAATACTACTCTATATGCTTGAATACCAAAGTGATGGCTAACCTTTGGCACCCTAGCTGGTGAGGAAAACAAATCCCATGATGCTCACCTACAGGCCACGGCACACCTTTGGCACTATGAAGTACATTTCACATAATGTTAAGTCAGCCTAATGGTTGATTAAGCATTGTGGGAACCATAGGCCATCGCAGCTTTGGTGCCAAAGGTTAGCCAATACCATGTTATGTTAGCTAATGGTGGGGATAGCAGTTTAGTAAAAGCAGTAGTGGTAACAATAGGCGGCATGCCATTATGTGTGCGTTAGTCGGAGGGCTAATCCCAGCTATTAGTAAGGGCGGTGGGGTATGTGGTACCTCTCACGGGGCGCTCCGTGCTGGACAGCTTGTTCTGTACCCGGGGTGCTGACATGATGCCCTCTCTGCCCCACGGATGTCTACTTGGGTGGCTGGGCAGGTGGAAGTCGTGCTGTCAGTTCTCTGTCACTTCCTCTCCATTTCCTGCGGTCTCCTTGGTTACCCCAAAAACCTTAGCTGAACAGATAACAGAGAGCAGGCTGTCTCACTCCCCAGGCCTCGGACAGGCTGTCTCACAATCTCTCGGTGGGTAGGTCACTATCTCCTCTCACACGGACTGTCTCGCTATTTCTGGCACTCTCATTCCCAGCAAACCAGCTTCCCCCACTGGAAATCTCTAGCAGTCTCTTTATGGCTTTCGTCCTATGTCATCCTCCACCTTGCCTGTCTCTTTATCTCTTGCCAGCAGTCACCTGCTAGTCAACGATTAATCTCACACGTCAGAATAGCTCTCTATTTAGACCGACCGCCCTTACTAACGGTCTCTCCTCTTGTCTGGCTGTCACTCTCATTACCTGAATGCCTCTCCCTCTCAGGGACTGACCTTTCCTTTCACCCTCTATCCTCTGCCCACCCTTTCCCTTTATTTCCCTGGCCTTTTGCCCACACTGTCTCCTTTTCTTCTTAGGTGTCTCTGGCTGGCTAGCTGTCTCGCTCGCTCTCTCCGTCTCTCGGTCGCGCGCTCCCACCCACCTGCCGGTCTCGGGCCTGCGCTCACTGTCCACGCCTCTGTCGTCGTCACAAATGTGGCACGCAAACTACATGTCCCGTGGTGCAGCGCAAGGCAGGCACGTCACGAACCCGAGCAAAGACTCCACGGTGAAGCATGACGGGAAGTGTAGTCCTGAAACTACGTATAATGTTGAGCACCGAGAGACTGCACCGTTGTAGTATGGCTGTCTCACGCATCATCTAATTCAAATTAGGGGTTATTTCTAAATGTCAGATCTGGGGAAAAGTTATAAATGTGGATCGGTCGTCATGGAAACCAATGGGCTGGTTTTGCTGAATAGACCACGTTTAGAATGTTGCCCCAGGAATGATGAAATTTTAATAATAAAATATTTGTTTCCCAAGAGCCTTTTTCACCCTCTTCTTGCCAGTCAAAAAATGCATTTCTTGCATCTATTTCTCTACTCTGCACTCAAATTGCACCCAGAATTTACCCCAGCACCCAGATTTGCACTCTGGACTCACCCCCAGCACCCAGATTTGCACCCTGGACTCACCCCCAGCACCAAGATTTGCACTCTGGACTCACCCCCAGCACCAAGATTTGCACTCTGGACTCACCCCCAGCACCAAGATTTGCACTCTGGACTCACCCCCAGCACCCAGATTTGCACCCTGGACTCACCCCCAGCACCCAGATTTGCACCCTGGACTCACCCCCAGCACCCAGATTTGCACCCTGGACTCACCCCCAGCACCCAGATTTGCACCCTGGACTCACCCCCAGCACCCAGATTTGCACTCTGGACTCACCCCCAGCACCCAGATTTGCACCCTGGACTCACCCCCAGCACCCAGATTTGCACCCTGGACTCACCCCCAGCACCCAGATTTGCACCCTGGACTCACCCCCAGCACCCAGGACTCACCCCCAGCACCCAGATTTGCACTCTGTACCAGCTGTCTTTGTGTGCTCCCCATGTGCCTCTGTAGAGTCTGAGCGCCAGGAGGTCATGTGACTCCCAACAATCTGACATGCTAGGGAAGTCCAGAGTGGCAATCTTGGGGCTAGGTGCATATCTGGGTGCCTCCTCGTGCACAACACTCTTTGGCACTCCGGGTGTTGCAGGACTTCCTTCACAAGCGGGCGGAACAGGAAGTTTCTGCTAATGCACAGATTTCACCCCTCGCTCTGCGCATAATGCACATTTAGATGGTGTGCGGTCCCCTACTAAAGAATAGGGGGCCACTTGAGAAAAAAGAGTTTTTTTTTTTTTTTTAAATGGACGGAAATCATTTGCTACTCTGCTTGATCCGTTGTAGGGCCTGCTCTGTTCAGCCTTCTTTTTTTTTGTAGTAAATTAATTTATTAATACCTGAGGCGATTCTCATGCACAGGGCTTGACAAATACCTGGAGCCAGGGAGCTATTGCTCCTAAAATCCCTACTGCTGGCTTCTAACCTTTTTGATACTGGCTCCTGAATTGGTCTCTCTTGGGGCTATTCACTAAAAGAGTTGAGGTAAGATGAACATTTCATCTCTTCTATTTACACATTGTGCAGTTCCAAACATGGTGGGTTCCCCCCACTAAACAAACTCACCATGTTTGTAACTGCACAATGTATAAATAGGTGGATAGCCCAATGTATAGCTAAATGGGTGAGATGAAAAGTTCATCTAACCTCAACTTTTCTCAATGACTTGAGTAATTGTCTGTGGAGCAGGCTAAGCTTGATACCCGATCTGGACTCTGCAATTGAATATTTTCAATCTGAATTCATGCAGGTCAGTGATAAACATGCCCCCCTGCGTAGAGTGAGAGTAAGGGGTGCCCATCTTCCCTGGGTCTCAGCTGACCTCTTGGACTTATTCCATTTCAGGGATGCTTTATGGTCAAAATTTAAGCAAACTGGCTCAGACCAAGATCACAACACTTATCGGCACGTCCGCAATAGATGCAAGACTCAAACCAAACTTGCCAAGACAACTTATTTCTCTGAACAGCTGAATAGAAATCTAGCGAACCCTACCAAATTTTGGAGCGTCATAAAAAAATGTATGACCCTCCACGCCGCTCAGAACCTACCACAATTAAGACACATAACGAAGTTCTAAAATCTCCAGTGGCAATAGCAAATGAATTCAACAACTACTTTGTAGGATGCGCCACAGCTCTTGTAGCAAAACACCACAATGAAGATCATGCCACTTTTTCTATGGCAGACAAGTCCCTATCGATATCACCCCTGGCCAAACACATTGCTGAATTTGAATTTACTTCTATATCAGATTATGAAATAGCAGCGCATCTCCTCAATCAAAAAATGAAATTACAGTGTGGGCCGGACCTACTTCCGTCAATGCTACTGAGGCTGAGTGCGCCTGTTACTGCGCGACCCATTGCCTGCTTAATCAATGCATCCCTGTCCTCTGGTTATGTCCCCAAAGCCTGGAAAAAAGCCAGAGTTATCCCCATTCACAAAAATGGAGATGTAAACTTGGTGTCAAACTACAGGCCTATTTCACTGCTACCCATACTTTCTAAAATCCTGGAAAAATGTGCCCATGATCAACTGTGCGAGTATTATCAACGCTCCAACTATCTAACCTCGCTTCAATCTGGGTTTAGGTCAAATCACTCCACAATAACTGCTCTCTTAAAGGTGACCAATGACATTCAGAGTGGCATGGAGAGGGGTGAACTCACAGGTGCAGTTTTCCTAGACTTTGCAAAGGCCTTTGACACGGTTGATCATGATCTTCTGCTAAACAAGCTAAGTTGTTCGGGTATAAATGAGAGGTCGCTCTACTGGTTTCGTTCATACTTGTCTGATAGATATCAATATGTGTCCATTGCTGATACTGCCTCCCTCCCGTTGCCAATCAAGTGTGGAGTGCCTCAAGGATCCGTTCTTGGGCCTCTGCTATTCTCGCTATTTATAAATGATCTACCCTCGGTATGTGACCTGGCTCGTGTGCATATGTATGCTGATGATACGGTCATTTATACCTGCGGTACTCAACTATCGCAAGTGGAGTCCGTGCTACATGATCAGTTTTCTAAAGTTGAAAATTGGATAGCTAACAACAAATTATTCCTCAATGCTGAAAAACCTGTGTCCATGTTGTTTGGGACAAATGCCAAACTACTTAAATTAAACAATCCTCAATTAACCATCAAGACCAAAACGAGTTATAACCTGACCCAGGTAAACTCATATAAGTATCTTGGCATGTGGCTAGATCCAAACCTATCTTTTGGTCTCCATATTGATAAGCTTGTGTTAAAGCTATATCCTAGGATTGGCTTTCTATATAGAAACAAATCTAACCTAGATTCCACGGTAAGGAAACGTATTGTGCAGCAAATGTTAATGCCGATCTTAGATTATGGAGATGTTGTGTATGATTCTGCCCCGCAGACCCATCTCGGTAAACTCGACACTATGTACAATACATTGTGTCGTTTTGCGCTACAGTGTGATTATAACACGCATCACTGTAAAATGTTAAAAGAGTTAAATTGGCTGACGCTTTCCTCCAGGCGCGCTCTCCACCTAGCTTGCTTAGTGCATAACCACTTCTCTGGAACGCTCCCCCCCTACCTGAGCGGCATGCTCGCTCTTACTCCATGCACATCCCACAATCTCAGATCCTGCACCAACCCTTCACTAGCGATTCCCCACTTCAAAAAGGAAGCAGGTAGAGGTGCGTTCTCTTTCAGAGCTCCTCATATGTGGAATAGCCTTCCTGTTTCTGCTAAATCATCATCTACTCTAAGATCCCTGAAAATAAGTATCTCCCAAATCCTCAAAACAGATTGTACCTGTTATTAGTTTACAAACTCTTTCGTATACTGTACATGTTGTTCCTTTTTGTATCAATAATGATTTACCCTGTATGTTCCCCTTCCAACTTGTTTAATATATGTATGTATGTATGTATTTATTTTTGAATCTACTGTTAAATGTGTAACTCCATTCTGGACTGGGTCCCCAGGACATGCATGAAAACGAGAGAAATCTCAATGTATTTTTCCTGGTAAAACACTTTCTAAATAAAATAAAAAACTCACCTTTTAGTGAATAGCTCCATCTTAAAGTCTACAGAAATTTGTCAAGCCCTGCTCTAGCAAATATAAATTGAAACATTTGCTGCGGGTAGACTTGATAAGCCAATAGTTTTTTGTCTTTTGCAAACATAAACATAATGGGGAGATATACTAGGAAAAGCACTGGGAAACCTAACCATTACACCACCAGGGACTATTATGACATTGCATTCTAAATTCGTACATTAATATGTAGTTAGTCCACCCTTTGCAGCTATAACAGCTTCCGCTTTTCCGGGAAGGCTTTCCACAAGTTTTTTGGGGATTTTTTGTCCATTCATCCAGAGGGGCATTTGTGAGGTCAGACACTGATGTTGGAGTAGAAGGTCTGGCTCACAGTCTCCATTCCAGCTAATCCCAAAGGTGTTCGATGGGATTGGGGTCAGGGCTCTATGTGGACCAGTCAAGTCTGTCTTCATGGACCTTGCTTTGTGCACTGTCATGCTGGAATAGAAATGGGCCTTCCCCAAACTGTTCCTACAAAATTAGAAGCTTTGCATTGTCTAAAATGTCTTGGCATGGTGACGCTTTAAGATTTCCCTTCAATGAAAGTAAGAGGCCTAGCCCAACCCCTGAAAAACAGCCCTATATCCTTCCTCCACCAAACTTTACAGTTGGCACAGTGCAGTCAGGCAGGTAATGATCTACTGGCATCCGCCAAACCCAGACTCACCCATCAAACTGCCAAAAAAGTGATTCATCACTCCACAGAGCATGTTTCCACTTCTCCAGAGTCCAGAGGTGGCGTGCTTTACAGCATTCGATCCGGCACTTGGCATTGTACATGGTGATGTGAAGCTTGTATGCAGCTGCTCAGCCATGGAAAACCAAGTGGCGACAATGCTGTCTGGAAACTTAGACTGTTAAAATGAATAAAGAGAAGGCCAGTGGAAACAAAATGGATGCAAGCCATCATTTTGTTCATTAGATCACATATTTTCAGACTGCCTAAATGATTAAAGACGATATATTATTCTGTGCTATTCCACTTGATGATAAAGAGTATAGAGGTTTTATAACAGAGATGATACTCCAGTCTGGAAAGTGTCACATTCCTTTCTCCACCTTTGAACCTGGATACATGCAGGATGCCGAGAAACTTTCTCAAACATTGCCTGAATCTAAAGAGCAAGGCAGACAACCAATCCGGAGACTTACATGTGACAGGCGGGAGCACGGTCTATTTATAGGCTGAGCCCATGTCACATGACCTTGCCAAAACATCATGTTGGTTGGGGCGCATTGCTTGCTGGCAGGCACTTTACTTAACTTAACCTATAACTAGGGGAAGTAACAATATAGAGAGCTGAAAATAGTTGTGCTGACCTATACATTCCAGCATGAAAATGCTGTGTAAATGTCATGATGCCAGAGTTCAGCGTTTCAGAGTTTTTCCTGCTTCAGACAAACAAACACAACAACTTTCTGTTATATAGTTAAAATACTAACCATTCTCTTCTTTCCGAGTTTTGAAATATCTAGTGTTTACATGTTTTTCTGTTGTTTGTTGCAAGTTATAGGGCAATAACCGAAAGTATGTTTTTTTGTTTCCTAACCATTTTATCCTACAGTGACCTTTTGACCCCAATCCTTACCCCAAACCTAAATCTAACCCTAATGTTAACACTAAAACTTATGCTAACCCTAGATCTAAGGATAATTTAGCCTTTTTTATTATTATTATTGCAATGTTGCTGACTGCCTCTAGGGGGCACACAGCGCACACAGCGATTGTCCACTAGAGGGCAGGTCCATATTGGAGTAGTATGCTGCCCTCCAATATGGTGCCCACGTTTGCTCCTTGGAGCGATTGCGGGGGAAATCAGTGGCAAATTTAGGTGTTGATTAATACCATCAAGGCATTATAATACCACCGCCTGAGCGGTGTTAGTGAACATTTACCTCTATGATGAAAACAATGGCTATCATGTCAACAATCGCTATGATGTCAGCAATCCATATGATGTCAGCATTGGCTATGGCAATTGATTTCTTTACAAAATACCATTAAAGGCATAGTGCCATCTTGTGTTTACCAATATCATTGCATGGTCAAAAGGTGCTTTTATGCATTCTAGCTGCACAGTTATACTTACATTTAAGTATAGAAATCAAATATGAACTGTGGTTTCTTCATCTATTTGATACTGTTTTGTTTTTACATTTGCATTATTGGTTATCTCACAGTATTATTATTATATTTACAATACACTGCATTTTTATTTTTCCAAGTATATGGTCTATGTTCTTTAATTTGCAAATTGTTTTCGCCATGTTAAATATCTCGGTATTACAGATTCAGTAATGGGGATATAGTATATATGGGAATCTACTAAGACCTGGACTCTGGGGGTGGATTTGATGACTTTGAATTTTCGATTTTTCTCTCTATGATGTTGCCTGGCTCGGTGTGGGATATAAGGGCGCCTGGCAGGGGATGGGGGAGACTTGTGTATTTAAGTTATTTTGTGAGTATGTATTTTTGTATTTGAATGCATAAAAGATCATGATGTTGTAATAACTACCGTAAACATATGACTGTGTTCTTTTTGTAATATGATGTGTATTTATATGTCTAAATGCTATTTTTGTATGTTTTTTTTTCCACTGCATTTATTAGGAGAAAGAAAAGTGTTTTTCTTGGAGTGAGGCGTTCCTAAGGGGATGGGATGGTTCTTAACGGCTGCTTAAACGGTGTTTGTAAGCTGAACTGTCAGCGATTAAACTGCTGCGGCGAAGCGTTGCCGGCATTCAAATGGCCGCGACGCCACTAACTGTAACTGATAGTGTCACCCCCCTGGATTTCCTCCCATACCATGCCATACAGAATCCTTAGTAATCTCTTCAGTACTCACATGGCCAGGGCCGGCACCTCCTATAGGCGCCAGCTTTGTGAGGGCGACTGCTGCCTGCCGCCGGGATACATGTACATGCATATTAAATGGCTAAATCCTAGCATATTAAATGGCTAAATCTGGCATATTTAATGGCAAAATATGGCATATTGAGGGGTTAAATCCTGGCATATTGAGTGGCTAAATCTAGCATATTGAGGGGTTAAATCCTGGCATATTGAGTGACAAAATCCTAGCATATTTATTGTTGTCTGTCCATTACAAACTGTTTTGTTATTTAATAAAACTATTTAAAATATTTTATATAAAGCTATGTGAACAAACTCATACTGGAGGATGTCTATAGTTGATGTTGTTGTTATTATTGTTGTCTGTCCTTTACAAACTGTTTTGCTACTTAATACATTTATTTAACATATTTAAAATGTGATTTTTTTTTTATTGATTTTTTTGGTGGGGGGGGTTTCAGCATTTAATTCTTTGGCCCAGGCAGCACAATGTCTTGGGCCGGACCTGACCCTGCTCATACACAGGACACATCTCACCACCAGGCACGTTGGAAAACAGACATCGATAAGGAGTTTCTGTGCGGATGAAATCCTGCATGCTTACTAATATGATTGTAAGCCTGCAAGCTGAGCGCTATACCTCAAGTATCAGTCTGTCCCTGTGTATTTAGGATAATCTGTTTGTTTCTATGCTCTGGACCAAGTGCTGTTTATACTGCTGGCACTATATAAATACATGTTAATGTACAGTTAACCTTTAAACAGATCTGTAATGAACCAAAATGTGATCAGATGGCAATATACCTTCCCTCGGAGGGATGAACACCAGACAAGAATGCTGGCCATAGGCTGCTGACACAGACTGGCTGCATGGAGAGCATTCTATGCGACAGAATACATGACCTTATTTAGCATATGTGGAGGAGATAAAGAATTGTCACTGTGAAAAAAAAAGTCACAAAATGCACCCCAAATAAGGAAGCATTTGGTGTTACCCACATTTAGGAAACATTCTTTTACATGGTTAGTGTGTGTGGTGATACAAGGCACCACGTGTCCCTGGTGCCGAAAAATTCCACCACCCCCTCCCCGGGCTCCTCTCCTGCATACTGCCCAGTGACCACATGTGCAAAAGACAGATCACTGCAGGAGATCCCTTGTGTGATGCAACAGACTGCTTGACCCCCCCCCCCCCCCCCCTTATACTGGCAGGCCCCGGTGTATCCACCCCTGGTTAGCATGTTTGAGCAAAGCATTCGAGTATCCAATATGGATCTAGGAAATGTTGTGGTTTCTTTTACGTCCAGATTATCTGATATCACCACTGTGTGTAGACTTTTGGTTTTATGCAGTCATGCCATATTGTCCATATAGATGTTCTTATTGCTAGTATTGAATTTTCGCTCGGACCAAGCTCCCACCCCTATGTATGGACTAAGTAAGACATAAATTTTTTCCTATTGGTTGCTAAGTCTACACCTCCAGCTGTCCATATATGGGAGGTTGGGTCACTTGCCTTCTTATTGGCTGCGGAGTTAAAGGGCCGCAACCTGGCTACTCACCACTTCCCTCTGTTCGAAAATTGATCACTTTTCTCCCCTTTTGTGTTTCGATTGGTGCCTTATATTTTAGGCACCAGATTTGATTATCTAAGTTGCAGATGTGTAAAACTGTATCAATACCCTGCAAATATTCCAGTATAGTGTTCAATGTTGAAGTACTGAATATTAGTGGTTTGTTCCTGTACAAAAAGTGTTCCAGTGTGTGACCAGTGCTGATCATCTTTGGAGACTTAAGAAGGGTTTCTGACAACGGGCAAGGACAAGTAATAGTCTCAGTACCATGCTGTTAAAGGGCTGTTCCTTTAAGTAGTGTTATATTGGCTATTATGTGGAGCATATTGCCGCAGAGCATTAGTACGTATCCATTTTGTATCTGCCACAGAGCATTAGTACGTATCCCTTTTGTATCTGCCACAGAGCATTAGTACGTATCCCTTTTGTATCTGCCACAGAGCATTAGTACGTATCCCTTTTACATTCTTTATTAGCAGAGCGTTAATACGGTAACCATGAAACACTGAATTTTGGATGCACATGAGGAAGGACCCACCACTCAGTGTCATGATATCATTACGCTATCACAGTTCAACCCCATTTCCTGGCTCCTGTATTTTGTATTATAGTTTTGTGGCTGTTTCCACTTCAGCTTCTCGTGGCCGCCATTCGAGTGTTTCTATTTTCCTCCTGTTATGTCATTTGCCCCCTATACCCGAGCTCAGCCCTATTTAACCCTACGTGATGCATGGTGCTTGCGTCCCAGCCGACGCAAGCACTAAAACAAGGCCAGGAATACCATGCCAGAGATCTGAGCAGGGTCTTAATAGACTCTGTGGGTCCCTGCCAAAAGATCGCGAGACTTCCGGATGTCACGTGTGACGCGATTTAGTGTAATGTAGCCGGTGCTTGCTTTGATAAGGGTGACATCTAAAACGAGGGGGGGGGGGGGATCTTTACCAACGCAAGTCCGTACTTGCCATTCTTCCGATTCTGTTATATCTACCTATAGTGTGCGTACTGCTTACTTTCCTTTGTGTTCTGGATACATTCTTACTTTGCATTCATTTCTGTGGCTTATTTTCCTTATATTGTGTGCACCAAATTCTACCTTGTATTCAAGGTTTTCTTGCCCTTTGGGCACAGGCTTAGAGCGCTACACCATTGTCTTATTTCTCAATATGCCATCTATCAGAGAACTGGCCAAAAGGGTTATTCCTTTATGGCCGTTTTTACCAAGAAACAAGACTGAATTAATGTTCTAGAAATAAGAACTGGCTGCTTGTGTATCCATCCCAACCATGACACCCTCCCACAGCATACACCCACACAAAATCAGACTAGGCCTCATCCAAACTATTATTTTATTGTCAGAACCTGAGATGGGAGTTTCAGGGGGGGGGGGGGGGGAGAGAACAGGAACAAAAACACACAAAAAATAATTAAACAAACCTCTGAATTGTTGTACATTTAAACCTCATTCACACAGGTCTTTACACCAGCTGCTATGGAATGTTGCCTCACAGTAAATATTAATAATGCTCTCATTGTACAAAAAACATAGTAAGGGATAAAATAATTCATTTGTCAGAGTTCGGCACATGCCCCGGGCAACAATTTTACTCATTCTGACAAAACACATATTGTAATTCAATTTTTATTTTTATAACAAATCCATGAATCTTGTTGGAATAGATCAGGAAATAGATTTACAGAAAGGGGGTTTAAAACCCTGCAACAAAATGCCTGTGGCTGCAATAGTAAATGGAGCCTATTCATATGTGTAACCAACCCCCCTCCCCCTTCCAATGAGTAGACTAGCAATAATGTTAGGATTCCAAAATAAGTGGGTTAAGAGTAAACTTGGCCCCCTACCCTGCCTGCAGGGTAGTGGAGACTATGATCACGCAGAATACAAGGATATGCATTATCCAGGTCAGCCTCAGCACTGTAGATGTTTGGGAACTACATGTCCCATGATTCTCAGCCTGATTTAAGGAATCCAGAGTACAATGGGACATGTAGTTCCCAAATATCTAGAATGCCATAGCTAGCCATCACTGATCTACTAGGCAGCAGAAAGGTGTATGTCAGTGTACTCTTTGAAATACTCACAATAATCTTTTAAACAGGTAAAGAATTAGCGGGATTCTTTAACATATGAGAAGAAGTTTTAATACTCCTTTAGAAATCCTCCCTAATGGCTCCCATTTTCACTTTTGCATACGTTTCACCATCATTCATAATAGTGTACCAACACACACACAACCACACACACACACAACCACACACACACAACCACTTTCAATTCTCTTCTCCCCTTGCAGTTTCAAGAACAAAAACTCACAAAATACTATTTGGATGTG
The DNA here is from genome assembly GCA_036172795.1 of Pelodytes ibericus. Lineage (NCBI taxonomy): Eukaryota > Metazoa > Chordata > Amphibia > Anura > Pelodytidae > Pelodytes > Pelodytes ibericus. The sequence goes on along the minus strand of CM069858.1, from coordinate 201,657,195 downwards.
GAAGGAGCAGCTGCAGGATACGTCAGTTTGTACAATATGGTAGGTGCAGGATGGGAAATAGTTTTGTAAACTAACATAACATGGTAGAATATTATAAATAAAAATATAGTCCAAATGCACTGCAGAAGATCACTGGCAGACTGCGCTATGCGGGTATCGGGGGGGGGGGCAACGTTTAACGGATCAACGGTTCAAGATGTTGGTTGAGCTTCACAGCAGAGATTTTGGTCCATTGCAGGTAGAATAGAGATCAGAGCTGCTTATCAATATGATAAAACCTTCTCAGATCAGTCACTATCACTCTATAGTCTTGTTCTCTCCTCTTGTGTAATAGTATGGGATTGCTTCTGTATGCTCCATTCCATATATAAAGCAAGATGGGGGGGGGTTGTTATGTAATGGAGACATCCAGTTGTAGAGTCAAAAGGTGTATGTTTGATTTTAGTGGTCTTGGGGTGGCATGGAGAACTGCTTGGTCCTCGATTCCACCCTGTACCGGCAGTCTAGAATCAGAGCTCAGCAATCTTCACACCAACACTTGAGCTGCCAACAGCAGAGGATTATGGGAGCACTTTGTTCATCAGATAAAGTAGCAGCACTCAGCCCTTGGTCCTGCGAACTGGATGGGGAGAGTAAACCATTGCACAGTCCCCGGTTTTAAAGGGGAACAAACCCTGGGCTGTTCAAAACAATAATAATTAAATGGGTTACAGGTTTGTCCACCACCTCAGGCTTCCTCATACCAGTTGTATCTGGCCTGAGAAGGTAGTCAGCAGCAGCATAATGCCGAAGCCCGTCAGCAGGCCTGCATTCTGGATAAGGAACGCGGTGAGGGGACGGCCTCCTTCCTCGTCTTCTTTACTAACCTCGTTCATCTCGGGGAACTAGGGAGAAAGGAGACAGCAACGTTAATGCAGGCAGAGGGAGGGGAACAAAAGCACACAGAGGGGAACATACATTTCTATCCTGCAGCTAGACGAAGCCCTAGATTAATAAAAATCATATGAAAAAAAAAAGAAAAAAAAAAACACTATTTGACAAATATTAGGTTATATTTGGCAAAAATTCACTACATCCTTTGATTAACGTTTGCCTGGAGCAGAGCCCGAGAGGACCCCTTTGAAGAAGGGTTTTGGAGGCAAATTTTAAGACTTAGAAAAAGTGAACCCACATCAATCACTTAATTATTGATTATCTCATTAATAAAAAAAAAAAAAAGGTAAAAAAAGTCAATTTTGATCAAGCATTTCTCAATGTTTACTAAAGTGCGGTCCATTAAATATTTATTTACCTACACACCCATTAGTATCCATGTCTTATTTAGAATTACTCCCACTTCCAACATGGAGCATCAATCAGATCATCAAGTTGCATTAAAGCAAAGTTGCAACCAGGGATTCTGCCAAATCAGACACCAAGGCCTTCCCTAGATCAGTAATACCAAACTAAGACAATACCAAACTAAGGCCTTCCCTAGATCAGTATACGGACAATACCAAGCTAAGGCCTTCCCTAGATCAGTATATGTACTATACCAAGCTAAAACCCTTCCCTAGATCAGTATACTTACTATACCAAGCTAAGGCCTTCCCTAGATCAGTATACATACTATACCAAGCTAAGGCCTTCCCTAGATCAGTATGTGTACTATACCAAGCTAAGGCCTTCCCTAGATCAGTATGTGTACTATACCAAGCTAAGGCCTTCCCTAGATCAGTATACTTACTATACCAAGCTAAGGCCTTCCCTAGATCAGTATACATACTATACCAAGCTAATGCCCATTATTACAAGTAGAAAAAAAAAAAAACACTCACCATGTCAGCAAGTGATATGTACAAGAACATGCCGCCCGCCAGGCCAAAGATCCAGTTAGAGGAAAAATGGCTGCCAGCAAGTATGCCAAAGGCCAAACCAAGGTAACAGCAGCACGCAGAGAGGAAGTTAAAGAACAAAGCTTGTCGAATGCTCATCCCGGCATTAAGTAGGATAACAAAGTCCCCTGTGGAAAGAAAAACAGAATAAGAAAGACCATTCACACACAGAAAATAAAATCATTATTAGAATAATAAAAAGCCCAAATTAAAATGGATATAATAAATTAAGGCGTACTTCACACTGTATTGTGCGTTTTTAACAACAGTCATTTAAAAAAATATATATAATGTTTTATCTTCAGTTATTTTGATATCAGCAGCTGAGTTATACACCAATCGTCTGATTATGATGCATGGCATAGATCATCCAGTATGGCATGCACCACCAATGAACTATATAAATAGTGAACAACATACATGGAACCTATATAATGCATATTTATTACTACACATGAAAAAGTGATATGAAAACCAAGGTTTAGTGTCCCTTTAAGGAGAAGATATATTACAACCCATCCCCGCCTCCGTACCGAGCTCATGAGGAAATTCCTCGCACAGGATGGCGATGGAGGTGCTGACGCCTTGGAAGACCGAAACTGTAAACGAGGCTCCAATAGCCAAACCATCTATAAAGTTGTGAAGCCCATCACTTAGTGTGATCATCCAGGCCAGCGTGCCGATGTCAGAATAACGGATTCCCTTCAACCAGTAACAGGAGCTCTGCTGCCCTGGAAGATCCTGCTGGGAAAAATATTAGGGCAGAAAGTCATGTAAGGTAATCAACAGCCAATTACAGAGAGATGCTCAGGCAGCAGGATTAAAATATATTTACACTGATTGTCCATGGAACAAAGGGCTTTGTTCAGGAAAAGGTATTGGAGGGAATTTCAAACTTAAGGCCAAAGTATCAGCTGAATGGGGTTATGGATTTTCTGCATACATATTGCCTTTCTACACTACGGTTACATAGAAACATAGAATGTGTCGGCAGATAAGAACCATTCGGTCCATCTAGTCTGGCCAATTTTTTTTTGAGTACTTTTATTAGTCCCCCGTTCCCGGTCTTATAGCTAGGATAGCCTTGTGTCTATCCCACGCATGCTTAAACTCCTTGACAGTGTTTACCTCTACCACTTCTGCTGGCAGGCTATTCCATACATCCACTACCCTCTCAGTAAAGTAATACTTACTGATATTATGTTTAAATCATTGCCCCTCTAACAGAGGCGTCGCTAGGGGGTGGCTACTGGGGCTGAAGCCCCGAATCTCCAGATCAAAGCCCCGAATGGAGACTCTGATACTGTTTTTTTTCCTCCCTCTGAGCCGGGACTTCCCCTCTGAGAAGGGACTTCATGCCGCTCTCACTGCAACGCATGTTTTTTTGCTCTTTGGTCTGGTGAGTATGTCTATGAGTGAGTGTGCTGCCTGAGTGTCCATGTGAGTGTGTGTGTGCTGCCTGAGTGTCCATGTGAGTGTGTGTGTGCTGCCTGAGTGTCCATGTGAGTGCTGCCTGAGTGTCCATGTGAGTGTGTGTGTGCTGCCTGAGTGTCCATGTGAGTGTGTGTGCTGCCTGAGTGTCCATGTGAGTGTGTGCTGGCTGAGTGTGTGTGCGCTGCCTGAGTGTCCATGTGAGTGTGTGTGCTGTCTGAGAGTCCATGTGAGTGTGTGTGCTGGCTGAGAGTCCATGTGAGTGTGTGTGCTGGCTGAGAGTCCATGTGAGTGTGTGTGTGCTGACTGAGTGTCCATGTTAATGTGTGTGCTGACTGAGTGTCCATGTGAGTGTGTGTGCTGACTGAGTGTCCATGTGAGTGAGTGTGCATGTGAGTAAGTCTGTGTGTGTGTGTGTGTTACAAGCTGTTTGGGCTCAGATGGCACAAGGCCAGTTCCCTGTGGGTACAGTATTAGAGCAGTTGCAAAGTCAGGCGCATGCAGCAGAGAATAGCGCAAGGGGTGCATGCTCTGCCCCCTCACGCTCTGATACTGTAGGAGCACTGGAAGGCTTGGGAACTTGTTGATAGAACACCAGCTGCAGGGATTGGAGGAAATTAAATCTCTCTGTATGTAGGTGGGTGTTTATGTAAGGGTCTGTGTGACTGGTGTATGTGTGAATGTGTAGCTGCGTATATGTTTGAGTATTTGTCGCTGTGTAAGTATGTGTATAAGTGTAAGTAATTAATGTGAGTTTTTTGTTGTGAGTCTTATGGTGTATTGTGATATAGTAATGTGTGATACACTCACACAATGCACATTACTGTGAATTTTATATAGGAATATATATAACGTAATTTTCTCAAGTTACAAAAATAGTACATCTATCAATATGTCCCCCTAGGGTTGCCACCTTTTCTACATAAAAATACTGTCCATTCTACTGCCTCCATGGAGTTTACATTGGCCTCACACCAATTTTTTATATCTATATCTATTTCTGTCTGTATGCCCCACTAAGTATATGAGCTTTTTTTTTTACTCCACTTCTTAAAATCTGACATGGGCTCCAGCCCCTGATCTTTTGGAGACCTAGCAACGCCCCTGCCTTTTAATTTAAGACTATGTCCTCTAGTTGTGGTAGTTTTTCTTCTTTTAAATATACTGTCTTCCTTTACTGTGTCGATTCCCTTTATGTATTTAAATGTTTCTATCATATCCCCCCCCGTTACGTTACCATATATGCACCCACAGTACCGGGTTACTATAACTTGCCCCATCATCCGTTGGATTCATGGGCCTTGCCCCCCCACCAACGCTCTAGCGTGCGGGGAGCACAAGGCAGAAGAGGTCTGTGCGCTTGGGGAGTGCAGACATCAGCTGCCATTCCTCTCCACAGATGGCTGATGAGAGGAGATCTTTTTGATCTACCAAACCAGTGCCTCTGTGGGTTAATCTTAACAAAAAAAAAAAATAATAATAATATATATATTCTTAATAAATAAATAAATAATAAATATTCTACTAGCAAACCTGGTCATTATTTAAAAAAAAAAAAAAAAACAGGACTGACATTTAAATCCACAAAAACAGGACGTGTCCGGGGGAAAGTAGACGGATGATAACCCTATTCAATGCCATTTACTTTTTGAATAACTGCCGTGTTGTCAGATCCGTGTAAATATCAAACAGACCATCTACATGTACAGCTAATCGTTCCTGTCCATGGCAGCCGGTCCCTGTGTCCAAAGGGGTGTTTGTAACTAACGTGGATGAGAGGACGAGGCAGGATTACAGCACCTCTGACCAGGCTTCAAATCCGCTGACTTGTGAGGAGAGACGTGCCCTAATTACTGGGATCACCAGAGTGTAGAGCCAAACTATGCTCTGCTGCACAGCTGTGTGTATCTGTATGCAGAGCTGCTCGGGTACATCTGCATGTGTATATTATTATGGATACAATTTACATATACACAAAGCTGGATATTTCCACTGCTCCACTAGCCTATGACAAGTAAAAACATCGGCTTTTCCATAAACATCGCTTTTCTGCTCCATGGTGTACAGGCTGTGGATGTGTGCACACTGGATGTGTGCACATGCGTTGACAATATACCGAGGCTTTTATTTAAACGTTTATTGGCCATATTTATCAAGCTAAAACTGGTGCTATTTCAGGGGAAAAAAATGTATTTACCATGGAAAGTTTGGGCCAAATTATATATAATTTTAAACTGTTGTATATAAAGATATTTTCCACTATAATATATCAAAATATTTTTTCCAACTGTTATATTTGGCCTTAAGATTGAAATTCTCTTCGGCCATAAATAAAGCCCACTACGTGAACTGCAAAAAAAATAAATAAATAAATAAAATAAAAACAGACATTACTAGCAGAGTTGGAAAGATAGACAAGTTCTACATTTTCAACTCTGCTATTAATGCCTGATCTTTCCAGTTCACTTGTTAGTTCGCTTTGTATGAATACACCCCAATCTTATTGAATGCCTCTGTCTAATCTATATACGGTCTGTTATGTCAAACAAAGAATTATATGGCACACACACACACACACACACACACACAGGTTGAGTGTCCCTTATCCAAAATGCTTGGGACCAGAAGTATTTTGGTTAATAAATAAATTTTCACCCATAAAATATATTAAAGCCTCTCAGGACTCGTGAAATACAGCAATATCAATGCAAATACTGTATAGAGCAAATAAATCACTTTTATGGTGATGTAGCGGTGATATGAGGCATCGTTGGGAACCTGCTGTTGGCATGTCAGGTCTGCACACGTCACTGTATTACACTTTGTGGGTGTGGGGGAATCTGAGCTTGCATGGAAAGGCTATATTGCAGTTTACGGGGCCTGGACACTGAAAACACTGTTGTACACTTGCATTCTGACAGGTGTGTGCAATTTGCAACTTGTGGCAAATTCCTAAAAAAATGTTTGGATAACGGATTTCTGTATTAGGGATCCTCAACCTGTACTAAACCAGGAAACAATCTGTGACTTTAAAAAAAAAAAAAAAAAAAAAAAAGGAGAATGTTTAGTCCGTCTTGGTCCAGCCACTTATTTATGGGTAACTTCTGCCCTCTAGTGCTGGAAAGACATTCCCAGGTTGGATTTACAATCCTGGCACAGTCCCTTCTCGCAATCCATAAAAGCTCTCTATGGGACTCACCTGCACTGCTAGGGATCCCACAACAACTTTCTCATTGCTGTGGTGTGTCCGCAGGTCGGATTCACTCCCTCCAGGGGGAGGGATTATATGATCCAAGTCACCGTTCTGCAGTTTCTCTGTCACCCCCTCCTCAGCATCACGTTTACTAGTGTCTGCTGTGTAGTGACTATGTCCATGCTATTAGGAGACAAGATAAAAGGAAAAGGTTAACGCTTAAAGAAAAAGAAAAAAAAAGGCCCCTCTTTCAAACCACGGAGCATTTTCTCACAAATAGAGAATCTATAGGAACTACTATTATTATTTTGCATTCCTCACTTGAAGCAGAGTTCTAAAGAGAGAGGTTGATTCCACATTACTGACTGATAACACTTTCTTAGAGGGTCATAAAAAAAGAACAAAAAACAACTTGCCTCCTATACACTGCTATTCACTGAGGTCTTTGAAATTAAAGGCCCCATAGTAATTACTTTCAACGTAAAACTAAAGGATAACCATTTAAAAAAAAAAAAAAAGTACATTTCAAATATATTAAACATGTGTACAACACATGGAAAATAAGCTTGATGGAACTAGCCCTTTACACATCTGCCATCACACAGCAGTTCCCATGACTTATTGTTGCACTTCTCACAGAATTCCTTTTTTTTTTTTTTTTTAGAACAAAGGATGGGAAGAGTATTCAGTAAAACAGGTGAGAGCCACATGTGCCTACTAAAATAACCCACAGGGCCTTCAAATACCTGGCAAACATAAGCCGGATACAATTAAAGGAGACTGTGCGATGGTACGGATGACTGCCCAATGCTGCATTTTATCCCAAGCAGAGGATTCAATATTACCTATATCTTTATTGTTCCATTAACAGTGACCTGTGCAGAATTTAAAATGGCAAAATACAGATATATGGCTGTAAAAAGAAAGACCTCTTCATGGAAGTATGGCAGCGGAGGATAAATCGACATGTACGATCAAAAGTACATCCAGGCGTCAACTCAGATCTAATGAATTAACGTCCAATGACAAGGTTAAATAAGCAATACAAAGCTAATAAGTTAACCCCTTGATGCCCTTTAATCTACTACTGTGAGACATTGCCTCATTCCTTTTTCTTCATTTATTCTATATTTTTTCTATGGCTTATGAGTTTTCAATATATGAATTATGGGCAGTTATTTTTTACCCAGTTGGACTTTTTCCCTTTTTATGGCCAATCTGAGTCTAACTGTTTAAATGTTTTTTTTTCATGGCGCTGCATTATATTACTTTCACTTCTATTTAAAAGGTCATCTTTCTAATTAAGTTCTGTTCAGTATTTAAATATACAATAGGTATATTATGCCTATTATTGGCTTGAATATTAAGTTTTGTGTTCATTTTATTTCAATTTAAAGTGTCTTTCAAATGGAATACTCTTCATTATTTAAATATAATAAATATCTGTCATAATTGTGTTTAACCCCAATTATTTTTTCTTTGTTTAACAGCGTTTATTTTGTAATATTGAATTTTCTCTCATTAAAAATTATTTAATGGTTTAAATAAAGTGATTGTTTTTAAATCTTGTGCTTTGCGAATGCACTGTATACATTTTAAGCTTTTCTTTTAAATTTACCATCTTGTTCTTTTTCCCTCCCATAATGAAATTATTTCAATAAAACGGGATTGCATATATTATTTATAATTAAACTCCTTTCTAATTGTATTCTCTATGGGATAAACTTATTAAAAAAAAAAAAAAGAAAAGAAGATTTTAACTCAAATACTAGATTCTCATTTACCTAAAAATAAAAAATACAAATAAATTAGCAGTATCCACTGTTTTACTTAAGGGTCGATTCAATAAACAGAGAATTGTACAGAATTGAGATGGAATTTCAAACTTTAGGCAAAAGTAGCGGAGCCAAAGTAACATCCCCCCCCCCCCCCCCCTTCTGGCTTTTAAAGTTTGAAATTACCATCTCATTTCCCTGCAATCTCTCTTTATCGAATAGACTCTTAAATGCATATTTCATTGTACATGATAATAAATTAGCAATGTTAAACTTCGATATACTGAGTATATTTAGTCACTTTTTTGTAATCTGAAAAGAATGGAAAAAAAAAAAAAAAAAAGAAAAAAAAAAAAAAATGGAAGCCGATCCAGGATTTCCACCTACAATAGTAATAAAAAAAAATAAAAAAAAATTACAGCTGGTAATTGGGAGCCACTCCCTCTTTTTCTTCACTTTGTCTCTTTTCACACAAACAAAAACCAGGGAGTAAAAACAGACTGTGAATGCATTTTTCGGTCCTTAATGAGTTATAAATAAAAAGATATTCAAGAATATATTTTATCTTAATCATTTTTTTTAAAGGATAATTTAAAAGGGAGAAATTGACCAGATTTAAATAAAACCTCTGGTATAATTGAAAATATTTTGGCCAGACTACAAATGACTGTACCAAATATATTCAGGATCTCAAAAATGTGACATTGCAAATGTATGTAAAATGAAGAATTTGCAGCATTTCATTGTTTTACTGAATACATATTTTTATTTTTTGGTTTTATTTATATAGATCAGAATACAGGAATAGTTGGAGTTTAAAACCTTTGTAAAAGTGTATCCCATTTAAAAAAAACAAAGTTAGAATTGTGTTCTAACTGAATAAAATTAGAAGGGAAAGTAATGAATCACTTATTGAAATAAATGTAGAAAAAAAAAAAATTGAATTGGGGGGAATGGTATAGTAAATAAAAGTAAAGTTTTAAATTATACAAGCAAATCACAAAATTAAAAGTAATCAATTTAAAAGGAAAGAAAAAATAAAATATGAAAGTAATCACTATATTTAAAAAAAAAAATTATAATAGATAATCATATTTAAAATATGAAAATTATTCAATTAAGAAGAGACATTAAATAGAATAAAATCAACACTTAAATGTAGTCACATTAAAAATCCAGTAATGGGCATAATATACAAAACTGAACTTAAATTAGAAAGACATTCCATAACTAGTTCAGAGTCAAGTAAAACACATTTAAAAAAAGTTGATAATAAACTTTAAAGAAAACAGAAAAATAAAGAATAAGTGAGGAAAAAGAAATGAGGCAATGTCTGACAGTAGTAAGTCAATCGCTTGTTGTCCTTGGGCATTCATTCTTGATTGCTTGCTTAATAAGAATATAGACTTCTACTGTGCAGCAAGACAACATAGATGGCAGTGATCCTGTGGAGTGGGCAGTTACAAAACGGAATGCATTACCGACACCAACCAATTAAGTTAAATGGTTTCTGGTTAATCTTTTGTATTTCCACTCTGTGAAAAATCAATATAAAATGTATTTCCTTTGAGAATAATATACCTTATAAAATAAGATCTGGTGAACTTTTCATAAAATAAAGTGAGTAAAATTAGTAATCTTAAGAGACTTTTTTTTTTTTTTTAAACCAAAAAAAAAAAACCAATAAGGAAAATTTCCTCTATTTGATTATCTAAAAACCATTAGCCAGGTTTATAAAAAAGGTAAAAAAAATTAAAAAAAGTTAAAATGTGATGTATAAAGATGTTGAAGAATGTTTTGCTCTCTTTTTGTGTAGTTGATACTTATCCAACTGGCTGATATTTCATTTTCATTTGTAAATTAGGTGCTTTACAGGGTACAATTTGCTTGTATAAAAGGTTTTATTTAGAATTTAATTTAGATAACAATAACAGGGGCCTTTTAGGGTGTTAAGTACACATACCAACGTTTAATGCTATATTATATTAACAACACATATCGACTATTGTTTTTAGTTAGGTATAGCGTTAGATTTAATTGATAATGCAATTATTGTCCATCTTTATGACCGGAATCAGGGGGGGGGAAATTATCAATTAACAGGCTTAACAGCACAGAGATTTTTATATCTCAAGCAACACAATAAGGAGACTGTCAAGTACTGGTTTCATTCTTGGATATTTTTTGCTATAGATGTATTGTTTTTATATAGTTTGTTATATGGTTTTTAAACGAAGCTCATTGTGTGTGTTCAAATTTTAGAATATATTACAAAATTCAAAGAATAAGTATATCTAAATCAAAATATCGTAAAAAGTTATTGTCTAGTCTTTCACATCAGGCACGGGAATCTGACAGATTTTTTTTTTTTTACAGTTCACTCTATAGCAAACAGACCCCATTACAACCATTTAATTAAGCAGGATCCCTGGGATTAGCGGGCCCCATACCTCATGCTTCTGATTCAATATCATCTTCAGAACCTTCTCCGTGAAGAAAAATAGGTAGAAGCCACCAAAGACCACGGCGGAGGTGGCAATGTACGAATCCTCCAGTGGGTTGAAGCCAAACGCCTGTGATTAAGGAGAAGGTACAGGTACAGTGTATAAGGTTTCTTCCAAAAATCAGTCCACACATTGGACAGGGACAACAGGTTTTATATTTGGGGTAATACAATCATACAGTGACGCTAACATGTCACAAAGGGGAACTCACTTTCAATAACTATAAAGCACTCAGACACACAGACAACACACCCCTCTATAGGCACATTACGGACTACATTAAGGTGGCACTAAAAGTTTTAATTTTTGCTTCACTAGCCTAGAGTCGATCCACCATCTTTGCAGTTACACACGTTGATAATGAGCGCTGCCTCTCAGCGGAGGCACATCTCATTGGATGCTGGCGCTCAGACAAGCAGCGTGGGTGCTCATCTGCACGTCTGATTGGCTCTGACAGTCTATCTCGGCTAGTGCAGAGATACCTTTGTTTTTAATTACTTGGCCAGGTCCCTTCTGTTGGAGGCATGTAAAACAAAATGAAGGTCAGCGACAGCCTCAGCCCTTATGATCCCCAGGGAAGAATCATGGCTGCTGGTCCCTTATGCTAGGGTCGTTACGTATTTGTACTTTTATTTGTGCAAATAACTAATGAATTGAGTGGCTTTTTAATGCATATACAACAACATCTAAACACATGCAGGTCCATGCAGCAAATCCTCATTCTCCCGTGGTCACACGTGGTGCCAGACCTCTGTGGCCCCCATACCTCGGGGATGAGCTGAAAGAGAGCGTTGGAGTATAAGGTCCCAATGGCCAGAGCAATGAAGAAGAGGAGCAGGCGATTGTAACAGGCTTTCTTCATGAAGGGGACCACGCCAGCCCCCAGGAGGGAGCAGAGAGAGATGACTGTGACACAGAGGAATCCATAACCCCACACTGAGGAAGCCATGGAAGGTACACAAGGAAGGAGGGGGATGGGATGAGACGACAAGGACAATACGGCATAGAGCAAGAGTAGAGAATGGCACACAGAAAAACACAGCGGGTAGGAGTGAGGAATAGAGAGAGCACAGGGAGATAAAAAGGTACAGGGGATAGATGGAAAAAAAAAAAAAAAGAAGTATAAAAAACAGAAGAAGTTGTGCGGAGGTAGGAGAGAGAGTAGATAAAAGAGGGCAACAAAGGGAACAGAGACAGGACCAGGGGATTGGAGGGAGGTAAAAAAGGCAGGAAGAGTAACAGAAAAATCACATAGGATAGGTGTGATAGGGGTTGGAGGTCACATGATGCAAAAGAGCAAATACATAAGGGAAGGGGGATGACAAAATGGATGCACGAACAGGTCAGGAGAGATTCAAAACAAACAAACAAAAAGATAGGAGAGGGAAAAAGAGAGAGTGTCTATTAGTGATTAAATTCCATGGATATCCAGGTGATCATTTCAATGGATTAGGGGAGAGAGAAGAATCTGTAGCACTCCCAAACTGAGTAGGTCTCCTTAAATAAGTAGTAAGGAAAGCAAAAATGGACTATTCTCAACTTTGCAGAGATCCCAAGTAGTAATGTACGGTTTGGTCAGTGCAGCTCTGCAATGGATTCTTAAAGGAACAGTGAATCCAGAGGGTAAACAAGCATAATAAAGAACTTATGCTCTGTGAAGAAAACCAAACTCATTTGTGAACAGCACAACTAAGGCAGGCCTGCCAAAATCCTTTACAAGTTATTCTTATTTCTTTGGATTAGGCAGGTGGGATATGGGACTTCTTATAGTGCAGACTGTGATTTACATGTATACATGCACAGACCAGGTCTATTAAGAAAAGGGGGGTTTATACAGCGGTATCATGTGCTTTAAGGCAGAAACGAGTCAGATGAGACCCTTTAATGGCGAGAAAGGTCTGCAGTTTTACATTTTTTCCACTGCTTTTTGAGGGACCAGGTCACATCTTTCCTGCTAATTATTGTTAGAAGGTTCTACACAGTTTAAGCGCACAGACTCCCCTTAGTTCTTCCCCAGCCCAGACAGGAGCAAGGGTTACACCATTCCAAGGATTAAGACTTGGCTTTTGAAATTATACCCCAGACAATTACAGGGTCAAACAAGATATCAGAGGATCCAGATTGAGGCTGCTTATTCTGCTGCAGAGGAACTCCACAACACCCACCATTAAAGGTCCATCTACAGCAGAAACTACAACCAATTACACCCTGGAAACAATAAACTGGTAATTAGAGAGGTAAATTAACCTGTAGGATTAAACATGTTATCAAAGGAAGACCAAGTCAAGCCTAATGGACATCCAGCTGGGGAGTCTAATACCATGCTTTATGCAGATTGAGCAATGGCTAACCTTTAAATAAAGCAGCTGCCATGGACTACATTTCCCATGATTCTCAGAATCGGCAGTGCCAAAGATTAGTCGGCTCTCTATATAGATATTCCCTGCTCTATGTCCATATAGGTGCTGGTGGATCCAACAGTCTTAAACCAACAAGATCCAAGGAAAGGAAGAAAATCCAGCCATCAGGGTGAAAGAAAGAGGGAAAAAAAACTGAGAACCAATTGAGGCCAGGGGAAATAGAATAATGCTCATTAGGAACGGTGGAACGCGTTTACAGGAAGACCGACAGCTCTGGTGTTAGAAAACCCTATCCCTGAACTTAGCATGAGGTCACCCAGCGCAAGTGACCTTGACCTGTGTTTTGTAGAGGAAAATACATATATCAAAGTGAAACAAACATGTCTGTGATGTTGCAATATAGTGTTTCAGTGTCGTGGGGTCAGGTACTGCACCTCAGGGATCAACTGCAGGAGAGCGTTAGACAGCAGGGTACCGATGGACAAGGCGATGAAATAGGTGAGTAGCCGGCGGAAGACGGGCTTCTCTACGCAGGGGGCAAAGAAGATGCCCATGAGAGAGGCCATGCTGATCAGGGTGACGGCCAGAACCCCAAACCCCCAGACTGTGGGACAAGAGCACAATGTGAGGGGAGCGTGCAAGCATGGAGGAAACACTTCATGTGGAACAAAAAGAAGAACAGGTTAAGGATGCTAAAGTAGTATGAGCTGAAGCACATGCAGATATGACCAGGTTACCAGAGTTGTATTTCAGAGGGCAGTACGGATTTTCACCATAATACACTAGTGGGCTGGACTACATTAAAAACAAAGAAGCATGATATAAGGTTTGTGGCACCATTTTAAAGCATGAGCTGCACCAGGGTTCTAGATGACCAAAGTCAGTGTTCTAGAGCCAAGGAATGTCAAGGTCCTCCCTATTATTTACATGGAAGAAAACCGAGAGCTTTAACAAAGACAGGGGATCGAAAAGAAATGCAAACAGACTACAAAAAGGGGATAAAACACAGTTTATACTCAACCAGGATAAAAAGGGGTTATATATCACATTGACCTCATTCTTACTGTGAATCTAGAGAATAAAAACAGATTGGGTGTGCAAAATTGCAAGAAAATTGCAAAATTTGGAGAAAAATGTGTTAATGTGTGTGGAGTCTCCTGATTATGACATCACCCGTGGCTGGATATTCAAATTAGCTGATTTTCAATGGGAAATATGTCATTTTCTCCCAATTTAGGCATTCGCTTGCAGTTTTGCCAACACAATGTATTGATAATTTTCAGTCATTTTTCTTATTTTCTACATTCAAAGTAAAAACACAGTGTTTGGGTGATACAGTCTCTTTATACAACTCGGGTGAGATGTTGGAAACCATGAGACAGATATACGGCCACATGTTGAGAATCTCTTATAAAAGTTAAAGGAGGACTACAACAAAAATATAGAATTATATACAACATGTTTCAAGGGGTCAGATTGTGATTTTCAGGACTTAAGGCTTGAAAAAAATGGAATGAAACCCTATGAAATCTGTTTAAGAACCTCTTCTGGATAGAATCCATAAAAAAAAAATAGTCTTGCTCTTTTAATGAGAGAATAAAAGGAGACCAAAGCCACTTGGAAGATAGATCATGTATTTTTTTTATATACGAATTTTTGGCATCACAATTGCAGAACCCCTAAACCCCCCCCCCCCCCCCATAAAAAAAAAAAACCCCACCTACTTTATAGTAATTTAGCCTGTGGTTGAAGTTAAATAGGAGAAGAAAGTGTCAGGATAGTAGAACTATATATATATATATATAAAAATAAAAAGTCTAATAAAGACAAGCAGGGGAATTCAGTATTTAAGGGGTACATATACTCCAAAAAGGGACTTGACTGAAGACCAGGAGCATGGCTGCTTAGTATTACCTTCTCCTGCGCTGGGTCTACCTTCCACAACTGTTTCGTTTTGAGGGATGGTGCTCCCTTGGCAAGCCCCAGTTTCAAGTTGCTGTAAGATAGTGGGACAGAAGCTCTGCAGACCCTGAGCATCTACCACAGAATCCGACGTCAAGTTGTGGGCATTGAAGAGAGCCGAGGAACTGAGACACTGGGGAAAGAGGAGAAATGTTACTTTCAACAGCAGGAAAATGGCATGGCAATCGAGGCTCTCCCTAGTGATGCGTCTGTGCGTCAGTCATGTAAGATGGGAGGGAGCCGTCATTTTCTGCTCTTTTACTGTATCCACACAATATACTGCTTTTAACGCCATAAAAAAGTACTTTCTTTAGATACATTTATTTTCATAATACCACATAAATTTACCATAAAAACCAAAAACCATGGTATATGATAAAAAAAAAAATTGAAAAAAAAACCAAACAATATTTTACATATCTACAAAATGCAAAAATAAAACTGCTAAATAGATTCTTAATGTTTGACCTGAGTTTACATACCAATGTTTACATATTTTTCTGTTGTTTTTTTGCAAGTTATAGGGCAATAACACAAAAGTAGGGGGATGGGACACTTCATCGCGGCTGCTTCCGCGCAGCCGCTTCACCGCCGAGTCTACAGCACAAGACAGATCGTCGCTGGAGATTTCATCGCGGGACATTTCATCGCTAAAGGTAAGTATTTTACCGATTTTAGTTGGTTTAGAATTAGGGTTTAGTGGGTTAGAATTAGGTTTAGTGTTAGGGGTTAATTTTACTATTAGGGGTCGGGGTTAGTATTAGGGTTAGTATTGGGGTTTAGGGGGTTAACTTTAGTATTAGGGGTCGGGGGTTAGTATTAGGGTTAGTATTAGGGGTCGGGGGTTAGTATTAGGGTTTAGGGGGTTAACTTTAGTATTAGGGGTCGGGGGGTAGTATTAGGGTTAGTATTAGGGGTCGGGGTTAGTATTAGGGGGTTAATTTTAGTATTGGGGTTAATTTTAGTGTCAGTATTGGGGTTTAGTGTTACTATTGGGGGGGGTGGGGAATCATTTATTAGGGGGGTTATTTTACTTTTAGATTTGTAAGAGCTGACAGTTCAGCGCTGAACTGTCAGCTCTTACATAGCTGCAGCCGCGGTGAAACGGCCGCGTTATACTTCATTGCTGACAGTTCAGCGTTCTAACTGCCGCGCTGAACTGTCAGCGATGAAAATGCGGCGAAGAAGTGTCCTAGACCCCAAAAGTAGTGGGATTTCCCCCCCCCTGACCATTTCACCCCAACACTTGCGCCAACCCTAGCATCCTCTTCCTATTTTTATTCTCAGTGTAAGGTTGTCGTCGCCCTCTAGAGGCAGCCTAGCAACAGTAAACGGCGACAGAAGTGATATTTAGAATTTCCATCGCTCTTGCCGATTCCAGAGCAGCACTAAGTTGGAGGGACAGGGTGTCTTCAGATACCACGCCTGCAATTGCTCCGCGGAGTGATAGCGGTGCCACATGGGTTTTGGGTGTTGCTTAATGCCTCGACATCGAGGCATTCAGCAACACTGCCCGAGTTGTGGATTTTATCGGAGGACATTCCATGCAGTCATCACATCCTAAATGCACAAAAAAATACATGGAATGTCCTCATGGTTAAACAGAATGAGCTAAAAATGTACTATTTGACAATTTATGTCTCTTGTTAATGAAGAAAAAAAACCATTTATAAATTCAGTGATAAAAACCACTGGACTGAAATATTAATTGATTATATATGAAGTATTTACACATTTTGTTTATTATTTAATGTAACTTTACTGTTGTGAAACCCTACTGTTTATTACCCTACCCTGAACTTTTTTTTGTATCTGGTGGGAAACAAAAAATGGGTCACTGAGGGACACCTGTCGGGAAAAATAATGAATGACTGCATCAGGTGTAGGAATTGGAAGTAGAAATACTTTAATGAATAACGAATATAAATAAAATGACCCCATTGAGACCTCTTTCCTCCATATTGCTCTGTCAAGATGCGAACATATTAAGAATCTGGAGTCTGATGAAGGATGATCTGACCCAAATGACCCAAGATTCTAAACATGTCCGCCACCTGATAGACCTATAGAGAGAGTAAAGAGAGCTCCAAAAGGTAGTTTATAGGATTTTAAAGAAACATTTTATTTAAAAATGTCTCCACTTAATGCAAGCTTTACAGAAACAGAACTTACATTTAATCTGGACAATTGTCCGTTAATAGCAGATTCAGAAAAATTCGCCAATGGTTCAATCTTTAAAGCGCACCTAGCCAAGCCTGATTTTTTTTCCAGTGGCTGACCTTTTTAAATCCATTAACCCTAGGAGTGCCAGAGGGGTGTGGATGTCATTCTCATAGGATGAAAATACCTATAGGGCTCACCTGTGACACATTATGGGGGTTGCCCCCTCCTCTTCCCACCTCCAGTTTCTCCAATAAAGACTGCAGCTGCGGCAGGGACAGGGTATCATTTTCCCCGTATTGATGCAGAATGTCCTGCAGAAAGGAAGCGGCGCTCAGCGCTGGGCCGGATTTGGACAGGGCGTCCTCCGCCGTGCATAGAGGCAGCAGGATGACCGGCAGGAGCAGAGACAGGAAAAGTGCCCATAGCAGAGCCATGACAGTATCTGAAGACACAAGAAAAGGGATTAGAGAGTACAACGGTGCTGTGTGTGACTGGGTGGAGTAAGATTCAAAACAGACAGGTATAGAACCACATTTTAAATAAAAGATATAGACCTACCTACTATGATTTGACTTAATATAATGTAATGTTTATGGCCTTTATGTCCTAACATTAGAAAACCAAATTAAGGTCACATACATTGTGTGAGACCTTCTTATGGATTTATTAATAAATCTTACATACAAAGAACAAAAAAACATGGCAGCTGTCGGTCAGAGGATAAACTGGCGTGTACTATCAAAAGTATACACCAGCTCATCCTCATACTAGGGACAACTAATATCAGAAGCACAAGTGATAAGTAAAGGTTTAGTGTGCCTTGAAGGTCTGGCTAGTATGAAGAGTAATCTCGGCAGAACATCCCATTCGTGAGACCACGTCCAGAGAAACGTATAAACGCGAGACCACGTCCAGAGAAACGTATAAACTGAGAACACGTCCAGAGAAACGTATAAACGCGAGACCACGTCCAGAGAAACGTATAAACGCGAGACCACGTCCAGAGAAACGTATAAACGCGAGACCACGTCCAGAGAAACGTATAAACGCGAGACCACGTCCAGAGAAACGTATAAACGCGAGACCACGTCCAGAGAAACGTATAAACGCGAGACCACGTCCAGAGAAACGTATAAACGCGAGACCACGTCCAGAGAAACGTATAAACTGAGACCACGTCCAGAGAAACGTATAAACGCAAGTCCACGTCCAGAGAAACGTATAAACGCAAGTCCACGTCCAGAGAAACGTATAAACGCAAGTCCACGTCCAGAGAAACGTATAAACGCAAGTCCACGTCCAGAGAAACGTATAAACGCAAGACCACGTCCAGAGAAACGTATAAACGCGAGACCACGTCCAGAGAAACGTATAAACGCGAGACCACGTCCAGAGAAATGTATAAACTGAGACCACGTCCAGAGAAACGTATAAACTGAGACCACGTCCAGAGAAACGTATAAACTGTGCCTCAGTAGTTTCAAGGAAAAAATAAATAACTGTCAAGGTCTTTGCGAGTACAAGTCATACAGTTTAGAAGATTAAGCTCAACTGAAGCAAAGAGTTAAATGAAGGCTCGTGTCACCTTGACACAGTTGCACATTAGCAACAAACAGGCTTGTGGCCAGAATTCAGGGCCAAATAGTTAGATCATACAAACCTAACAAACTGCATATAGGTTCAGTATCCCTTATACAAAACACTTGGGACCATAACTACTCTGGATAAACAGGTCATGGTCACCAGTAAGATATATTAAAGTCTCTCCACACTCATAAAACACAGCAGTATCAATGAAAATACTGTATAGAACAAAGAAAAATCACTTTTACTGTGATGTGAAGGATCGTCGGGAAGCGGCCACTGGCGTGTCAGGTCTGCACACGTGTTATTGTATTACCTTCTGTGGGTGTGGGGGAATCAGAGCATGCATGGAAAGGCTAGATCACAGGTTAAGGGGGCTGGACATGTAATATACTGTTGTGCATGGAATTAACAACTAGAAAATTGATTTTTAGATAAGGGTTGCTCTACCTGTATAAATACTGAATACAAAGAAGAGTGGAGGAGAGGGAGGGATAAAATCAAAAAGCTCTCTTGCGATAAAGCTTAAGTGTGGGGCTCACAATCACCACGTCCTCCCAGGGGTAATGGAGATGGTATGACTTAAACTGCTAACTATCTATGAAACGCGTAGGGCCACAGGCTTCTCATTTTCTATTGTATTTTAGGATTGTTTTATTATGATGTTTGGCTTATGGTTCCCATATCGGAGTGGTTTATTTCACCGGTCCTGTCTGGCAAACACCTTTCATCTGGAAAAAACAGCCACGTTCCAGTTAACGCCAGGGGGGGGGGGGGAGTTGATTCACACCATTTACATTACCCCACTGACGATGTGGTGATTGACTACCCCACAAATAAGCCTTATCGCAAGAGAGCTACTCTCTCTCTCTCGCAGCTGGATTCTCTAATAAAAAGGTGGGTTTTTTGTTTATTTTTTTTCTAACTTGATTATACCCATAAGGGTTTTTGTTTTCAACCTACATATGTTGCTGTACTCTAACTAGGAGGAGTTCTTGGAGAGATGCACACGTGTGGTTTAAGTTGCCAAGTTCGCCATTTATGATATAGTCCTATGAAGGGATAATCAACATTATAAAACAAAGTTTTAAAATACCTGTAGCTTTAAGAATATCTGCAGTCTGTTTTGTCTGGCTCTGTGCTGATACCCTTGTGAGGACTCTGAGGAATGCAAGATTGAGAATTGAAGACCAATGAAGGACTGGCAGTGGCAGACATCATAATCCAAAAGGGGCTTCAGAAAACACTACTTTTAGCTACTCAACAAAATAGAAAAAAAAAAAAAAAAAAGATGTCAGGCAAGCAATTACACAACACTGGTCATCTTTGGAGTGTAGGACCTGTGGCCTCCATCTGCCACAGAGTGGCAGGCTGGGCAGCACATAATAAGTGTATGCAATAATAAAAATATCTCACAGAGCTTTGTAGAAAGACTACAGACAATTCTGTATCATATGAATATTCTGATTTATTTATCTTGCACAGGCAGTATGGAGAATGTATGTCAGACAGAAGATCAGTTAAAAAGGACCGTCAACCTAAATTTTGCTTATACAATTAATGTAGAGAATTAAAAAAAAAAAAAAAAAGGGATCAGATCAGGACAGACACACACACACACAGTGATCAGGACAGACACACACACACACAGTGATCAGGACAGACACACACACACAGTGATCAGGACAGACACACACAGTGATCAGGACAGACACACACAGTGATCAGGACAGACACACACAGTGATCAGGACAGACACACACAGTGATCAGGACAGACACACACACACACACAGTGATCAGGACAGACACACACACAGTGATCAGGGCAGACACACACACACACAGTGATCAGGGCAGACACACACACACACAGTGATCAGGGCAGACACACACACACACAGTGATCAGGGCAGACACACACACACACAGTGATCAGGGCAGACACACACACAGTGATCAGGGCAGACACACACACAGTGATCAGGGCAGACACACACACAGTGATCAGGGCAGACACACACACAGTGATCAGGGCAGACACACACACAGTGATCAGGGCAGACACACACACAGTGATCAGGGCAGACACACACACAGTGATCAGGGCAGACACACACACACACACACACACACACACACACACACACACACACACACACACACAGTGATCAGGGCAGACACACACACACACATAGTACACGGAGGAATAATAAAGACTGTGAAATAGCGTTCAGGACGTGGGCAGTATATATATATATATATATAGATATGCAGCTCACCTTCTTAGAGACACAGCACCTGGCCTGGGGTCCGGTAATTAGATGGTCCTGAACAGGTTTACCCTTCCTATCCTCATCGCGGCCTCACACCGGATCAGCAACGTGGAGATCGGCTGGTGCCTCTTTAAACAGTGACGTCAAACTACTCGTGATCCCGCCCATTTTCCATGGCGTTGAGCAAGGGGGACGAGCAAAGGGCGACCCGCCCTTTGTGGGTGACCCACCTGTGCACCACTGAACAGAACGCAAGTGCAGCACCCGCCCACTCACCCCTAGCTTGCTCATTGGTCTAGAAAACCACGTGACCTGTTCATAAAACTTCATTCATAGAATTCCCCGGTGAAAACATAAATAAAGCCAAGTGCTGGTATCTTTACTGACAATCAGCAAATAATACTCCACTCAATTGCAGTCAATAAAAATTAATTAGGTGATATATTTGTTCATTTGTAAGTGCTAGTTGTGCATTTCTAACGTAGGCAAACGCATAACATATTTAGTTGAAATTCCATATTTGCCTGTATGTATGAGGACCCCGATAATAAGCCGATCCCCTAAATATTGGATATTAATTAAAGAAAAAAAAGTTAAATCCTGAATATAAGACTACCATATAGGAAAAATGTTTTACTAGTAAATATTGAAACAGATTAATATGTAAACAGTTTTTTCATATTTAATAAAAAATAATATGAAAACATGTATTTCTTGTTTTTATTTTATAGTATTTGGCAATGCACCCCCAAACTTGCCAATGCACCCACAACTGGCCAAATCTACTCCCAGCTTTGCCACTCTGCCCCCCAGACTTGCCAACCTCCTGCTAATCACCCCTTGTCAATCTGCCCCCACATATGCCAGTATGCTGACAATGTGCCCCACACATGCCAATCTGCTTCCAATATGCCCTCACACATGCCAGTATGCTGACAATCTGCACCGCACTTTCTATTCTGCTGACAATCTGCCCCCAGATTTGCCAATCTGCCTCTCTGACTCCCCACACTGGCCAATCTGCCCCCACACATGCAAATATGCCGCCAATCTGGCCCCACACGCCAATGCTCCACCAGACACTCCCTGGTGTCTATTCTGGGCAGCTGGTGGATATCTATATTGGAGGATGCCAGCACACAGACATCCACCGGCTGCCTGCAAGGAGGATCCAGGTCACCTGCAGCTCTGCGAAGGACCTGGATCCTAGTCTTTTTGGTAGAATTGACTAGAGGTCTGATTATAAGACGAAAATGTAATCTAAGATGAGGGGTCTTTATCAGTTGTATTGCATCAAGTGTAGATGTTTTAAAGGACAACTGAAGGCAAAAAAAAACTGTGGACATTTTAAAGGGACTGTCACGTAAATATAATATACACTGGGAAGGAAGAGTGTAGATTTGTTTGGGTCTGTCCTTAGTTGTCTACTGCCTGTTCACAGTGTCTTGAATTGACACATATCGTCTAATCACTGAAACATTGAACTCTTTTGACAGTTCAATAGCTTTGACAGATAGTTGGCAGGTATGCATGTGCTGTAGAGTAAGCAAGTTTTCTGTGCGAAACATGTCATGTGTATTGCCTGTCCTTTTTTTGCTCATCTTTGAGTGTTTTTATACCTAATGTGGAACATTAATAAATGTATGGATTTTTCTATTATTATAAATACTTCTTCCTGATCATTTCCCTGGAGTCAGCTGGTGTGCAATCTGGGCACTGAAGCAAGTTGTGTTCATGCAGTCTGGGTGCTATGGCAAGTCATGTGTGTGTGCAATCTGAGTGCTAGAATAAGTTTTGTGTGTGCAATCTGGGTGGTGGGGCAACTCCTGTGTGAGTTATCTGAGTGCTAGGACAAATCTTGTGTGTGCAATCTGAGTACTGAGGCAAGTCTCTGTGTGTGCAGTCTGAGTACTGAGGCAAGTCTCTGTGTGTGCAGTCTAAGTACTGAGGCAAGTGTCTGTGTGTGCAATCTGAGTGCAGAGGCAAGTGTCTGTGTGTGCAATCTGAGTACTGAGGCAAGTCTCTGTGTGTGCAGTCTGAGTACTGAGGCAAGTCTCTGTGTGTGCAGTCTGAGTGCAGAGGCAAGTGTCTGTGTGTGCAATCTGGGTGCTGGGGCATGTCCGTGAGTGTAATCTGGGGGCTGGTGCATGTCCTTTGTATGTAATCTGGGAGCTGGGGCATATTAAGACCACTGTATCTAGCAAAATATATTAATTTGTTATAATAAATGTTATATCATGTTTATATTTTGTTACCTAATGTTTTTAAATATTTGGCACATTATAGAAGGGAATAGAGATGTATATATAAATATTCTAATGAGTATAATTATTATATGGAGAATTTTTTTCACTTTCACTTTTTATACCATTTTATATATGTTTTGGAGTTTTTATATTCGAGTTTGTGTGGTAAATATAACATTTGCAAATGATTACTAATAATTACACACGACACACACACACACACACACACAATGTATATCATCTTTCTACACTATATTTAGCTTTCATTATTTTATGTTATTTTATTATGTTTTTTTATTTCTTTTTCATTAATCACTTATTATTTATCATTTTTTATTATAACACAGTGTTTATTATTATTATTAGTAGTATTTTTATTATACACCATTTGCAAGTCTGTTTTAATAATAACATATTTTGTTCCCTTTTTTGCTTGTTACTTTGCACCAATTACTTTTGTTTTTTTTCATGATTTTTAACACTTTTTTAATGCAATTTGACCCTTGAATTGATTGGATTAGAATATTTTAATTATCGTGTTTGTTCACTCATATTACAGTTATGATTAAGAGGCCTATAACTCGAAAAGCGTAAAGTGCGTTGCTTATCTATAATCTTGTTGGACTGTTGTTCACTTAGAAATAAATGGATTCATCTAAGAAACTCGAGTGCCAGCTATTTTTCCTTTGGATCATTTGCTGGGGCGTATCCTGTGTGTGTAATCTAAGTACTGGGACATGTCCTGAATGTGCAATCTGGGTCACTGGGTGCTGGGGCATGTCCTGTGTGTGCAGTCTGGGTGCTGGGGCAAGGTCTGTGTGTGCAATTTGGGCACTGGGATAAGTCCTGTGGTTGCAATATAGGGGCCGGGGCAAGTCATATGGATTCAGTCTGGATGTTGGTGCAAGTCCAGTGGTTGTAGTCTGGGTGCTGGGCAAGTGCTGCGTGGCAGTCTGGGTGCTGTGGCAAATTATGTTATGTTAAATTAGATAATGCAATGATACGGCATGTGGGGGTAATAATAAAAGGAGGCCAGGAGTGAAATGGCACACAGAAAGGAAATAAAAACAAGGAATTCATTTATTTGATAATTATACCCTACCGTTGCTTATAACTGGCAAGGAGGGTGCGGAGGAGAGCTCTGCAGAGGTGGCTCGCACAGGGCGTGTGATCAACTAAGGCTGGCACTCTCTGTGGTGTCGCCTGTTTATGACATCCCCGCCCTGTAGAGTGATATGCAAATGAACTAACTAGGAATACCTCATGTATTTACAATTCAAAGGGATTATATCACCTAAACATTGATTTTACTGTGAATGTAGAGAATAAAAATGATTGAAAATAATCCATACCCTGTTTTTAGCAAAATTGCAAGTAAATGCCTAAATTAGGAGAAAAATGTGCGAGTCTCCTGCTTATGACATCACCGGTGGCTTGACACCTATATAATGTTTAGGTGATACAGCCCCTTTAAGACAGAGAGAGGAGATATGTGTCAGAGTCAAGGTGAAAACCCACGGCACAACTGTGGATAATAAAACTAGATTTCAGTATATTTTTAACAAAATAAAATCATTTTTACCTATAATAAATTACAGATAGACATGTAATACTCCATGTAATATTGATATATATAAATAGTCACATGTTGTGCAGGGAGCTTTTTATTCCGATCTCAAAATGTCCTGCAGCAAAACCCTTAAAGAGCAGTGACCTACGTTATATAATGACAGAGTATCGCTCCAGAGACGGTGACATTACAGGGCAGTTGTAACACTCAGCCTTCTAATTAGCTAGCTTTTCTAATTATTACATTTTCTAATTATAATGCTACTAAATTAATGTTTCCATGAATGTGCAGCTATTTATTTTGTTTTGGCATTATTTTAGTACTTTATTCTGTCTTTATACAATAGGTCAGTTTATCGGACGGATCCAGTGTGTATCCCATTTATACAATAGGACTTTTCTCTGGTCTGTGTCGGTTTATAGGATGGATCCAGTGTATATCCCATTTATACAATAGGACTTTTCTCTGGTCTGTGTGTCAGTTTATAGGATGGATCCTGTGTATATCGCATTTATACAATAGGACTTTTCTCTGGTCTGTGTGTCAGTTTATAGGATGATCCGGTGTATATCCCATTTATACAATAGGACTTTTCTCTGGTCTGTGTGTCAGTTTATAGGAGGGAGCCAGTGTATATCCCATTTATACAATAGGACTTTTCTCTGGTCTGTGTGTCGGTTTATATGACAGATCCAGTGTATATCCCATTTATACAATAGGACTTTTCTCTGGTCTGTGTGTCGGTTTATAGGATGGATCCAGTGTATATCCCATTTATACAATAGGACTTTTCTCTGGTCTGTGTGTCAGTTTATAGGACGGATCCAGTGTATATCCCATTTATGCAAAAAAAGAAGGGTGTATCCAGCGCTGTATTCAAAAAGCTCTCAGCAGCACTATGGTAGTGTGTCCCTAAACCACACAAAATACAATATAAACAAAAACATACAAAAAAGTGCGCTTAAGAGCAAACTGTATAGTAGGTGCACCTTATGTGAATAAATATAAGTGAATCTCTTGTAAGAGATATGTGGATCCTTTTTCCAAAGAATACAGGGAGATTGTGTAGATCCCCCCTAAGGGGATGCACTTACAGACTCCCAGAGGCAAATGGCACTTCAAATAGATCCTGGTACAGTCAGACTTCAGAGGTGTTGGTCTCAGAGGAATGTGACAATAGACATCCGATTAGTAATAAAGTGGTATAAATTTAATAAAAATAATAGTAGCTGCTTACATGGGGGATCTCTTTATCACACAGGGTGGGCGCCACACGGCTGTATAGACGTTGATCCTTCCAGCAGACACAGATAAAACATTAACACTTTAAATATAAAATCAAAGTACATGTATAATAAAAAGCAGGTAGAGTCCAGGCCGCTACGCGTTTCGCTCCTCGTGAGCTTCGACCAGGCGTCTGGACTCCCTGCTTCAGAATGACACTTTTATCGTTGGTCTGGCGTTTCTTCCGCATTCGTCATATTGCTGCGTCTCGGGTGAGTTCAACTTAGGTGGTTCTTTGCTTTCGTTTTCATAATCTCGCGTCTCGCGAGACTTCAGCTTAGAAATGAATGCTTCTTGGTTGTATGTGCTTCGTGAGTTGTAGAGCTCAGGTTAATATGCGGAAAGGATAAAAAATATAGAAGCGAAACATGGTGCTTTATCCTAGCCACATAAATGTAGTACAAATACCTAATGTGTGCATTAAAACAACAATGTATATATATTGGGTAAAAAAGATGCAACTTTTACAAAAATATGAGGTATATATAAATATAGGGCGGAACTTTCCTTACACTTTGGGAAAGTAGATAAGGTGCTAGTTGCACCAATATAATCTAAATTAATATTAGTTAATAAAACCTTATTCTCTAAAATACACACATTTGGTCAACAGTAATATATGGTAAATGCTTACACATTGTTTATAATAAAAATATCTTCACATAAAATTATATAGGTCAAAATCTGCGTTTAGTCCCTGAGGTTTTAACGTTGCCAGGTTGAAAACCCACTTCATCTCTTTTCTGCCAATATTAAGTATATTATCACCCCCCCTCCAGTGTTTATCCACTTTCTCTATTGCGCAGAATTTTAACCCTTTAGGGTTCTTTTGATGGAAATCAAGGAAGTGTTTAGAAAGACTATGGGTTGTCAGACCATTTTTGATGTTCCTTATGTGTTCTTCAATTCTTTTCTTTAGTTGTCTAGTGGTCCGTCCTACATATTGGAGGCCACACGGACATTCTATTAGGTAGATGACATTAGTTGTGAAACATGTAATAAATTTGTTTATCTCAAATTTTTGGCCATTTTTGGAGGAACTGAAGTTAGTGATGGGGTATTTTGGATGAGTAATAGATTTGCATCCGATACAATTTAGGCATCCATAGAATCCTTGTTTTCTGGTAAGAAAATGACTAGGTGCTGTATTAGAAGTTTTCTGCTGACTGGTGTAATTAGTAATTAATTTTTGTTTTAAATTTGGTGCTCCTCTGAATATTACTGCAGGGTTATCTGGTATGATGTCTTTTAATATCTCATCACTTTGTAAAATTTTCCAGTGCTTTTTTATGATCTTTTTTATCTGTTGAGATTTGTTGTTATAATTAAAAATCACAGGGGTTTTATTTTGAAACTTATTTTTTGATGTTTCATCTTTTTTCTTATAAGTTAGAAGTTGATCCCTGTTGTCTTTTGCTACCTCTGATATGACACGGTCAACTTTTATCTTGTCGTATCCTTTTTCTAAAAAATTTTCTCTTAATGTTTCAGTTTGTTCCATATAAGTAGGTAGGTCAGTACAATTTCGTCAAATTCGGGTGAATTGGCTTTTAGGAATGCCTTCTAACCATGGGGGGTAGTGGCAGCTAGATTTTTCTATAAAGCTATTTGTGTCAACTTTTTTGAAGTGATTTTTTGTTTTTATTTGACCATTTTCTATATAAATCTCAAGATCCAAAAAGGCAATTTTTTCTTTACTATAAACAGTATTCAAGACTATATTATTATTATTTTTATTGAGGTGTTTTAGGAAGGAGTTAAGATCTTCTTCACTTCCCTTCCATATAAAGATGAGATCATCTATATATCTGTAGTATAGGACCAGGTTCGCCAACCAGCCATGCCCGCTCCAAACATGCGTATTTCCCATTGGGACATGAATAGGTTGGCATAACTGGGGGCGAACCTGGTCCCCATAGCTGTCCCTGTCTTCTGAAGATAAAATTTGTCCAAAAACCAGAAGAAGTTGTGGTTGAGAATTATTTTGATTCCATCTACTATATATTCTATTTGATCTCTTCTCAGGAGATTTTTCTCTTTAAGGATATGAGATATTAAAAGACATCATACCAGATAACCCTGCAGTAATATTCAGAGGAGCACCAAATTTAAAACAAAAATTAATTACTAATTACACCAGTCAGCAGAAAACTTCTAATACAGCACCTAGTCATTTTCTTACCAGAAAACAAGGATTCTATGGATGCCTAAATTGTATCGGATGCAAATCTATTACTCATCCAAAATACCCCATCACTAACTTCAGTTCCTCCAAAAATGGCCAAAAATTTGAGATAAACAAATTTATTACATGTTTCACAACTAATGTCATCTACCTAATAGAATGTCCGTGTGGCCTCCAATATGTAGGACGGACCACTAGACAACTAAAGAAAAGAATTGAAGAACACATAAGGAACATCAAAAATGGTCTGACAACCCATAGTCTTTCTAAACACTTCCTTGATTTCCATCAAAAGAACCCTAAAGGGTTAAAATTCTGCGCAATAGAGAAAGTGGATAAACACTGGAGGGGGGGGGGGGGGGGTGATAATATACTTAATATTGGCAGAAAAGAGATGAAGTGGGTTTTCAACCTGGCAACGTTAAAACCTCAGGGACTAAACGCAGATTTTGACCTATATAATTTTATGTGAAGATATTTTTATTATAAACAATGTGTAAGCATTTACCATATATTACTGTTGACCAAATGTGTGTATTTTAGAGAATAAGGTTTTATTAACTAATATTAATTTAGATTATATTGGTGCAACTAGCACCTTATCTACTTTCCCAAAGTGTAAGGAAAGTTCCGCCCTATATTTATATATACCTCATATTTTTGTAAAAGTTGCATCTTTTTTACCCAATATATATACATTGTTGTTTTAATGCACACATTAGGTATTTGTACTACATTTATGTGGCTAGGATAAAGCACCATGTTTCGCTTCTATATTTTTTATCCTTTCCGCATATTAACCTGAGCTCTACAACTCACGAAGCACATACAACCAAGAAGCATTCATTTCTAAGCTGAAGTCTCGCGAGACGCGAGATTATGAAAACGAAAGCAAAGAACCACCTAAGTTGAACTCACCCGAGACGCAGCAATATGACGAATGCGGAAGAAACGCCAGACCAACGATAAAAGTGTCATTCTGAAGCAGGGAGTCCAGACGCCTGGTCGAAGCTCACGAGGAGCGAAACGCGTAGCGGCCTGAACTCTACCTGCTTTTTATTATACATGTACTTTGATTTTATATTTAAAGTGTTAATGTTTTATCTGTGTCTGCTGGAAGGATCAACGTCTATACAGCCGTGTGGCGCCCACCCTGTGTGATAAAGAGATCCCCCATGTAAGCAGCTACTATTATTTTTTATTAAATTTATACCACTTTATTACTAATCGGATGTCTATTGTCACATTCCTCTGAGACCAACACCTCTGAAGTCTGACTGTACCAGGATCTATTTGAAGTGCCATTTGCCTCTGGGAGTCTGTAAGTGCATCCCCTTAGGGGGGATCTACACAATCTCCCTGTATTCTTTGGAAAAAGGATCCACATATCTCTTACAAGAGATTCACTTATATTTATTCACATAAGGTGCACCTACTATACAGTTTGCTCTTAAGCGCACTTTTTTGTATGTTTTTGTTTATATCCCATTTATACAATAGGACTTTTCTCTAGTCCGTGTGTCGGTTTATAGGAGGGATCCAGTGTATATCCCATTTATACAATAGGACTTTTCTCTGGTCTGTGTGTCAGTTTATAGGAGGGATCCAGTGTATATCCCATTTATACAATAGGACTTTTCTCTAGTCCGTGTGTCAGTATATAGGACGGATCCAGTGTATATAATAGACTTTTCTCTGGTCTGTGTGTCAGTTTATAGGATGGATTCGGTGTATATCGCATTTATACAATAGGACTTTTCTCTGGTCTGTGTGTCGGTTTATATGACAGATCCAGTGTATATCCCATTTATACAATAGGACTTTTCTCTAGTCCGTGTGTCAGTATATAGGACGGATCCAGTGTATATAATAGACTTTTCTCTGGTCTGTGTGTCAGTTTATAGGATGGATTCGGTGTATATCGCATTTATACAATAGGACTTTTCTCTGGTCCGTGTGTCAGTTTGAAGGATGGATCCAGTGTATATCCCATTTATACAATAGGACTTTTCTCTGGTCTGTGTGTCAGTTTATAGGATGGATTCGGTGTATATCCCATTTATACAATAGGACTTTTCTCTGGTCTGTGTGTCATTTTATAGATAGAAACATAGAATGTGTCGGCAGATAAGAACCATTCGGTCCATCTAGTCTGCCCAATTTTTTTTTTTGAGTACTTTTATTAGTCCCCCTTTCCCGGTCTTATAGCTAGGATAGCTTTGTGTCTATCCCACGCATGCTTAAAATCCTTGACTGTGTTTACCTCTACCACTTCTGCTGGCAGGCTATTCCATACATCCACTACCCTCTCAGTAAAGTAATACTTCCTGATATTACTTTTAAATCGTTGCCCCTCTAATTTAAGACTAGGACTTTTCTCTGGTCTGTGTGTCGGTTTATAGGATGGATCCGGTGTATATCCCATTTATACAATAGGACTTTTCTCTGGTCCGTGTGTCAGTTTATAGGACGGATCCAGTGTATATCCCATTTATACAATAGGACTTTTCTCTGGTCTGTGTGTCAGTTTATAGGACGGATCCAGTGTATATCCCATTTATACAATATGACTTTTCTCTGGTCTGTGTGTCGGTTTATAGGACGGATTTTGGAGGAGGATATTGAGTTCAGTCAATGCCAAGTGAAGTCTTGGCCATGCTTCATTCCTATTGGCTGCCAGGGCTCTAGTTTAATACACTGCCATGGTAATTCAGCCTCATCAAGATAGACAGCCTATCATACACACATGATGCAATGGGTTGGGGATTATCCTGTAGACGCAGTGCTTCTCACTGACACACTGTACAATGAGAAAAAGATACATTACGAAATTCTACACAATTACAATAATATATAAAGGATTTCAGGGCTGCCATCAGGTACAGCCAGTACATAAGTAAGGGGCCCGCCTGTCCTGGGGGCCTGTACCAAGAGGTCTGTGTGCTGCACCAGTGGTGGATCCAGTGTGGGAGAGGAATGCCCATCCCACTAGCCGTGCCATTGTTTTTATGGTGCGTGTGGCCCTCAGCTCCACAGAGGTCCGTGCACCATATAATATCCATTCTCTCGTCATTGTTGGCATTATTGACAGTGCACAGGAGAACAGGTCTGTGTTTCAGTGGTGAGTGCTCCTGCTTTGTGCACCAGACAAAGAGATCAGGGACCGGTCTGTGCTGTGGACCTGTACTACAAGGAACAGAAGAGTCCTCCCAGGCAGAAGTATGGCAATTTCAGTTGGACTTGCCCCCACACCACATTGCAGTACACAACTGATTTGCTCCTGCACCACATAGCAGCACCAACTGACTTGCCCCCACATCACATTAAAGCACCATTGGACTTGTTCCTGTATCACATTGCAGACCCACCTAACTTGCCCTTGAACCATATTGGAGCACCAACGGGACTTGCCCCTACAACAAATTGCAGCACCCAAAAGACTTGCCCCTGCACCACACTGCAGCACTCACTGGACTTGCCCCTGTACCACATTGCAGCACCCACATGACTTGCCCAAACACCACATTGCAGCACCCACAAAACTTGCCCCCCCCACACCATATTGCAGCACCCACAATAATTGCCCCCTCACAACATTGCAGCACCCACATGACGTTCCCCTGCACCACAATGCAGCACCCACAAGACTTGCCCCCGCAAAAAATTGCAGAACCCACAGGAACTGTGTATTTTATTTACTATAATGCCTCTATAAATATCCTACTATGACTACATATAATCTCTGTCTACATGCCTTTTAAACTGGTTTTCCAGTATACATATAAAGGGTGGGGACACTGCGCATTTATATTAGTCAAGTAATATGTTACACCAACTGAAGGTGCTCCCCAGGGAGTAATGTGAGCTGCCCATAGCGAGTGACACGTGCTGCACGGCCACGAATTACCACAAAAATGCTCTATCTGTCACTGTGTAACACTGAAACAGTCACTTCTGACTCACAAGGAATGGGTCACTGATAAAGGAAAATGAACCTTCTCTCTACAGTTCACTTTCACCAAAGTAAACTTACTACGAGTTCTAACAATCATTTTACTCAAGGCTTAGAAAGCCATTTGTAAGGCTGTCTCTGCCCTTTTTGTGTGTGGAATTTGCACAGTGCTCCTGGAAGCACACAGACTGACCTGATGTAGGAAGAGCAGTGTACATGCAGTGTGATTTAAGTGTGCTTCTTATCAGGGAGTTCAGTACACTGCTGACTTGCAAGTTATAATTGAACATTGCGTTTTTGCAGAGGGTAAGTTACTAATAGACAATGAAGACAGATTTTGCTGACAGATAAGGTACAGAGACTGATAGGTAGACGAGACAATTGTAAAGAAAGATCGGACTGGGGGCATTTAAAAGTGAATAGTTGTGCACCCCCAGCCCATTGAGTGACAGATTTGAGAGCAGCCTGGGTGCAATTGTCCCCCCTTGCCAGTCAGTCAATCTCCTGTTTTTTTCCTTTATAAACAGGTCACCAGAGAACCAAAACAGTCTTGTTAATGACCCTGGGAGATGCTTTTCTTGGACACAGTACTGAGCTGTCTGGGTTTCCCATGTTAAGTTCCCACGTGGGCTGGACATGTGGCAGCCTGACATGATCCCATACAGGATCACAGGATGGGGGCTTCAAATCCATTGAATGCATGAAACATGCTCAGCTGAAGACATGTTTATACCAGGACGACCAATTTTAGTTAGAGACACATAACAGATGCTTCGTTCAAAGCAAGTTATCCACCAGTCAGCGGGTCTTCATTTTATCAAATTTAACCTTACATTACACACTTTTCCATAAGTATTTCGGAAGAAAAACAACAACCTCTACACTGAGCCACATTTGGGCTAGAGCCTTATGACTGAACATCAGGAGTAATATAGTTCACGATCATTTGCAATGCCAAGGTTAGCCATCACCGGGCTAGAGTGATCACATCATATTTTTTTATTTATTAAGGGACAATTACAGTATGATCTCTTCCACTTGTCATCAGTAAAATGCAGACATTTCCCAGTACAAATTCTTTAATCCATAACAAATTACCTACAATAAATGGGTATTGTGAAACCAGCTAAACAGAGAGTGGACAGGGGTCCACTATATAAGCTAAACCATTGGGATACACCTATGAATCAATGAATTCAGGAACTAGGATCACCTAGCCATGCAGTCTAGATTTAGATCAAACATTTGTGAGCAAAATGGGTCATTCTGAAGAGCTCAGTAACTTCAGACGTGGTACTGATAGGATGCTGCCACCTCTGCAATAAGTCAGTTTGTGAAATGTCATCCTTGCCAGATATTTCATAGTCAACTGTAAGTGGTATTATTGGAGAGTGGACGTGTTTAGGAGCAGCAGTAACTCAGCCACGCAGCGGAAGACCACGTAAAGTCCCAGTGTGAGGTCAGCACAGCTGAGCCACAGGGTGTGTAAAAGTTGCTAGTCCTCTACTGATTCCATAGCTGAGGAGTTCCAATTTTCGATTATGTGACGGGAGATTCAGGAGATGGGTTTCCATGGCCGAGCAGCTGCATGCAAGCCTCACATCACATGGCCACTGGACTCTGGAGCAGTGTAAATGTGTTCTCTAGAGTGACGAATCATGCTTTATGCTTGGCAGTCTGATGGGTGAGCCGGGGTTTGGCTAATGCCATAAGAACATTACCTGCCTGACTGCATTGTGCTAACTGTAAAGTTTGGTGGAGGAGGGATAATGGTATGGGCCTGTTTTTTAGGGGTTGGGGTAGGCCCCTTATATCCACTGAAGAGACATCTGAAAGCTTCAGCATACCAAGTCATTTTGGACAATGTTATGCTTCCAACATTTCAGGATGATACTTTTCTAGTCCATGCACAAAGCAAGGCCCATTATGACATGACTGAATGAGCTTTATGTGCTAGAAGTTGACTGACCAGCATGACCTCAACTCCATCGTACACCTTTTGGATGAACTGGAACGAAGATTGAGAGCCAGACCTTCTCGTCCAACATCAGTACCTGACCTCACAAACGCTCTACTGGATGAATGGCCAAAATTCCCACAGAAACACTCTTGTGGAAAGCCTTCACAGAAGAGTGGAAGCTGTTATAGCTGCAGAGGGGGGACCAACTACATATTCCAAATGTGGAATTGGCCATAAAATACTGACAAGGCCAAAACATATGCCAAACATGCCACGATGGTGCCATATTCCTTGTGCAGAGACTTCCACAGGAAATATGGCCACCACAGACATGTTTTCCTATATGAACCAGTTTTATATGTGTGACCAATCTGATACGCTAATGGAAAGATTCTCTCTGTAATGCACAAGTGAGGGGGAAAAAAAACCACACAAGCTTCTTCTAATTGCCTGCCATAGACCAGACTACCATAGGTCTGCTGCTATCATTGCATGAGCTTATTTCATAACTGCATTTTTTTTGCCTGTACCTTTTTTAGCTACTGTGTAACTTATACTCAGGGCACGCTCACCCTGCCTCCAGGGTCTGAACTTCTGCACGATCGGATAAGATACAAATACAAAACAAAGCAGCCAATCAAGAAGAGCAGGTTTGAGAGATATGTGCATCACACAAAAGCTTGTTAATGAAAATATTGGAAAGAATTCAGAACTCTTCACTTTCGCAGTGTCTGAGAAGATATATTTTGAGATAAGATAATCTTTCTCATTTAGTTTTTCTTTTCTCAACTCTTCCGAACCTCGAAAACTGCAAACACAGTGTAATCGAGTTAATAGGCCAGCCCATCTCTCCAAACTCTTTTTATTGGATGAATTTGATCTGAAATTTGAATTCTACATGTTTCGTTTACTCACAAAATACCAGGTTTGCAGAATTCCTCTGATCCTCCCACTCAGTTCTCAGTATTTGGCAGACCCCATACTTTTTTTTACCTTTTGATTCACCCCTTGACCCGGATCATTACAGACAGAGGGAGACACAGTGGTCCATGTGCATAATGCTGTACACACATCCTCAGTGCAACCTTTCATTGCCGCCCAGAGTTTCTGGCGGCCGTGTCCTGCCTCGTGCATGCACCAAGTGTGATTTTTTCACCAGTTGTGCAATCTTAAGTTGGCTTCCTATGGGTGACTTTAGTCTGCTCAATGTACAGTAGCTGCCTGCTGGGAAATACAGCATGTATGTAGTAACCTTGCTACCAGACAAGACTGGCTAGCTCATGAAAGCCAGCTGTCAATGGGGCATTGACCAAGTGTACCCCTCGGACCTAGTCACCCCATGGGACGTGTCCAATGCTCTGTTACTTTCAGACAGGAATATTATTTTATTCAGGAGAGAATTGAGTTCAATTGCAGTATTGCCGACCTTTGCTCAGCAGTAAAGATGTTGTGTTTATGTCTTTATCAGTCTGGGATTTAGGCAAAGGTTGCATTTTATATGAAGGCACTTGGCTGGCCTTCCTGAACTATGAAATCATTGACTTAAATTGGAATTTGATTCAGGATTGTATTAAAAAATAACATTCATGTCTCTTTAAATATTCCTATAAAAATATGGATGCTATAACTTTTTCTAGTAATAAATGTTTTTCTAGTAATAATTCACTTGTAAAAAAATTTTTTTTCATATTTTATAAAAATGTATTTAAAAAAAATGCATTTCTTGTTTTTCTTTTCTTCTGCCAAAGTACTCCCAGCACTGCCAACACGCCTCCCAGGAATGCCGTGTCCCCAGATCTCCCTTGTGTCTAGTGGGGGCAGCAGGAGGATGTCTATGTGATCCTTGGTGTGCACAGACATCCTCCACACAACCAGGACATCTGAGATGGAACACTGGGAGGCCACATAACCCATGCATTCCGTGTGAAAGCGTACCCCCCTCCAACATAAAAACCTTGTCTTAAATTCAATAAAATACAGTATACGCTGACAATAGATAACTTGCTTGTTTTCTTGATATTAAACTGAATAGATCTTACCTCAATTCCTGCAGCTTCTCATCCCATGCATACATAGGTATGGTCAGAAATGTTAATGTACAACATTGGCATGCTGCCCTGCAGAATGTATAAATCATATGTATCCAGAGGACTCCCCTGCTTAATTAACTGCTTCCCTCTGGACACAATGAATTCTACTCACTGCAAGTTATTTATATCCAGCAATCTTAGCGGCACAACCGGTAGAAACCCCTGCACATGTGTGATGTGCACAGACTACCGTGTAAGATAGGATGCATACACTATAAGTACAGTTATTCTTTCTACCCTCCCAGGCTCCAGCCAACTGCTAAACGCTGTGTGAGAGGGTCCGTAGAAGCTGAGAACACACATATTTTTAGAATTATGTAACTTTAATATGCAAGAAAAAAAAGGTAGGTTATTTTCAAGTCAGAGAGGTCATTTAATGTTAACTACGACATTTAAAAAGAAACGACACACAACCAAATTTCACAACAGTTGTTCTTGGTAATGTTGAATAGTGCAAATTTACATTATACAACGTTTCCAGAGCATTTATTAAACTAGGTTTTGTATGCAGCATGTGTATAAAGCAGTGCTCACAAGCTCTATTCCTGTGTTCCGTGTGCAGATGTATACATTTTAATTGTCTGGCATTGGTTATAAAGATCCCATTCATGTAACAGATGTAAGGTTAATCAGTTTCCAATTGTTCATGAAACTCACCATGTTAGCAGTTAACCATTTCTGACCTGGCAGCGGCGCATGTCCGGCAACGCATGCAGCGGCGCATGTCCGGCAACGCATGCAGCGGCGCATGTCCGGCAACTCATGCAGCGGCGCATGTCCGGCAACGCATGCAGCGGCGCATGTCCGGCAACTCATGCAGCGGCGCATGTCCCCCAATTTTTTTTTTACCCTAATTTAAACTCTTAAATGAATGCTGACGTTTATAATCGGGGTTTAAGCTCCAACACTGATCTCAGTCAAAGATTAAATGCGCACATTGGGGGGAGTGCGAGACAGACATGGGAAAAATGAGTGGAGAGACAAAGGTGGATAGAGTGGGTGTAGAGACCTAGATTAATGGAAGGAGTGAGACAAAGCGGGATTGAGGGGAAAAGAGAGAGACTGAGGAATTTGGGGAAGTGGAGACAACAATGGGGGATACAGGAGAGACAGATTTAGGGCAAGGGACTTGTGAGAGACAGACAAGGGGGAAAGAGCAACAGACAAGGGGGGACAGTGACAATGTACCAGTTGTCCGCGAGGGTACAGTGACACTGTTAGGTGTTTTCCGCCAGTGAGACACTGGCACAGGTTCTGTGTGGGGCACAGTGACACTGGCAGGTGCTGTGGGGAAATGTGAGACATTGCCTCCACAACACTTACTACAGTTTTTCTTTAACCCTTCGTGAGGCATGGTGTTTGCGCCCCACTTTTTTATACTGGCCACCGATCAGTAGCCAGGGACACAATTGCAGAGACCCAAATCAGGGTGTTAATAGCCTGCGTGAATCTCCCAATGTCACGCCCTGACGCAATTTATTAAAATGTAGTTGGTGCTCGCTTTGAGTGTCGGCTACATTATTCCTATCTGTCTGAGACCACTCAAAAGTGTCCTCATTTGACAAGTCCCTGCAGCGGGATCCGAGCACAGCTCATCGCAGGGAGCCGTGATGAGCTTGTTAAACACTGGACGTTCTATGCCGTCCTAGTGTCTTTTGGGACCATAAAAATAGGACAGAATAGAATGTCCTAGCATCACAAAGGGGTTAACAAATGATTATTTATTTTTAACATGACATCCAAAGGTTTTGGCCTATAATTGACAATATGGTGCTACTACTTCACGGCTCCTAGAGTGCGAGATGCTTATTTTTACCCCCCAAAAAATCAAATATGGTTCTGATTTCTAAATTTGTTTGTGTGAAAAATGGTGAAGTAGACAGGTTTGGTAAAGGGGACAACATATACGAGTTGAAAAGGGCACAGTATAACCTAAAAATCATGTTCAGGAAGACTGTTCACTTCAAACACCAGACAGTAAAAGCCGAACTGAAAAGATAGGCATTAAAGTGGCAGTTCCACTACACGTGCAAAAAATGTTTAGACATTATTGAAATTATTTTCAATGTAAAACTACAGAACTGCAAACAGCTGAATTAAGTGCATTTCGTGTATATTAAACACGTGCATAACATACAGAACATAAGCTAGGTGGAACTGCCCCTTAAGAGCAACTGCTTTGGGTTATGTATGTCAAGTGTTGTCGAAAGTAAATATAGTAAACTTTGTGGTTTTCTAATAAAATAATAATAAATAAAAGCAACTGGTCTGAGTTCCGCTGTTGACTTGTGAAAGAAACTTTAGAGAAAACCACCTACGGTCACTGCCCAGAAAATGAACAAAATGAAAATAGACAGAATAGGTCTATTACAAAAGTCCCTTTTTGTAGAAATGCCAAATTATTATTTACAAAGGACCAACATGTCCCAAGGAAAATAAATCAGTTGCGTGAAGTTAACACACAGAGCCAAAGGAGTTTTTTCTTTGTCCAGAGTAAGGTTAGGCTGAGGCTACTCTCCATTGATACTCTCATCCTGCACTCAACTTGGAACTTTTTCAAAGGTAACCACTGAAAATGGAAGAAATACAGACCCTTGAAATAAAATATACAGAGATCCTCTGAGTTTTCATTCTCTATACCTTTTAAAAATATTTATAATATATGAAATGATTCTCTTTCTGCTCAAATGAAGGGCATTTTTTTTTTTTTTTTTTTTACTATTTTAACAATAAACAGAGAAATTATCATAAAATTAAACGGCTTTTTACTCTATTGTCTTGAGACCAGGGAGAGAAATCATGGACATGAATTCAAAATAGGGTTTGATAAAAACAAAAAATTACAAAGTTAAACAAATATGTGAGAGGTTCTGGCTGTTCTGCATGGGTGGGACAGCACTGCGTAAGGTTCTATTGTTGCCCTGATTAAAGAAAGAAGAGCTTGTCACAGAGTTGGATAGATGGTTCGTGGTGGAGGAACTGTCCTGAGAGGAAGGCCAGTTTGTGGGCGTATTTGCAAGGGGCTGGTACCCGAATGGTTCCTGGCCAGTTCCAGTATACGTGGCACAGCTTGAAGGTCAGCCTGGGAAGAGGAGCATGAGAGAAGGCAACATGGGTAAATACAAACAAAAGAAAATAAACACATGTTGAGAAAGGAGCCATAGAGGAACATGAAGGGTATAGGTAAGAGAAATAGCACAATACGGTAAAAAGGGATGACGAAATAAAACCAAAACAAACATGGTCTCTGCTTGATGGAGTGACCAATCGTAAAATAAGTCACAGACTAAGAAAAAACTTAGAAAACAACCAATGACATGAGCAACCAGTCTGTGGCCTGACTACCATTCCATGATCCAGGAAACCAAGTTAAAGATGCCTAGCGGTTCCCACCTCCTATAACAGTTTTATTTACTATTCCACGATATAAAAAGGAAGTGGTTCGATCCTCATTTTCCTACAGACCCCCGCAACTGTGGAATAACCTCACCGACACCATCAGATCTTCCTCTAGGCTAACATCCCTTAAGAGATCTCAAGACAGAATGCACCTGTAATCACTGTGGATTATATTTCACTCGTTTTCTTACCTGTCCAATGTTACATTTTTATATTTTGTACTTTATATATTATATTGTAACAATGAAATGCTCATGGACCCAGGACATATTTGAAACCAAGAGAAATCTCAGTTTATCCTTCTTGGTAAAACACTTTATAAATAATAATAATAAGATGTGGGAGTATTGTGAACATTTACTTCAAAAGAATTGTAAAAGTGATTCCACATTTATAACATTTCTTGTGAATTAATACTTATGCACAGCTTTCAAATATATAATTTAATATCACATACACATCATATATTAATAAATAATAATAATATTGGTGCATCGTTTATGCTGGCATATACAACAGTTAATTCTGGCATGATAATTTATTCATCTTCTAGCCATTATTTAAATGAAATAATATACTTTATTAACACACATCCTTAGGGTTAAATCAGTGGTTTCTGGAGTAATTGGTGTCAAACTAAAGTCTGTATTCATGAAAGAGGAAACCGCAGTGAATTGACAAGGGAACGTCATACTTAAGGCCAAAGCAGCAGATTTTGACGTACAGCTAAACTATAGAGTTTTTCCAACTCTGCTAATTTGTTCTTCACAGTCTGAAATTCCCATCAATTCTCTCTTTCATGGATAAAGCATTAAGTTTTTCAAAGGTTTTTATTCATGAATGCTACAGAACTATTGTAATGTTTATTGTGTCTTTGCATGTGTATAAATATAACACTCTGGTTACAATGAAACTAATTATGTCTTGTGATAACATTGCACGATATATAATCTCTCCATTTGATGATCACTCTTCAGCTGAAATTATCACAAAGCTCCTGTGTACTACTTGTGCATAGGAGACTTGCCATGCATTTGGGGTCTAGACCGCCCCTACGGGTGTGATGAAACGGATATGTAAAGGGAGAGGTCTTCCTATAGGACTATTTTTAGTGCTGTCCGTTCTTGGTGAGATGTGGCTCCCACTCCTTTTTGTCTCCGTGAGTTGTCAGGTTAGGCCCAGACGTGGGTCCCTGGCTGACCACGCCTAGAGGGACACCAGCCGTACCACACTGATGAGTTGTTTTGTGTGGTGTGACTCAGTCACTGTTCTTATATTAAACCACACCGACTGGTGATTACTAGATCTTAAATATTCATCTACAGTAATATCTGAAGTAAAAACTATACCCTAAACTGCAAGCATGTGT